>JXCR01073459.1:0-37458 GCA_002079205.1 Phalaenopsis hybrid cultivar
GGCGAATAAATTATATTTTTAACTAAATCAAAGTGAGCCTAGATTTCATTACCTCCTACAATGCTTATAAATTCTCAGGTTGCTTATATGAATCTGCAAGCTCGACACGAGCATGTGAGAACTCGTTATAGGGCTACTTCATCAAGTCAGGTGAAAAATCTTGTGTTATTTTAAGAAAAATAATCTTCTATAAGTTTTCATGTGATTTCACATTTGACACTGATGCACTTAGAGATTCATGGATATTGTGAATGAATATCTGCAATTGAATGTATGAATATATGTTAACTTCTTTTATGATAGATATGATGATATACTATGTTATGATACACTGCATGTGATTTATAAATGTATATGAAATTTCTATGAATGCATGCTACAAGTATTATGCTTTAAGAAATGTCATAATGAATATTATGAATAAACTATTATATGAGTGCTTATAATTACATTATGCAGGGATGTGATATTCCCGACTCCTAATATTTAAGAGAAGACAAAATCTTGGGAAATGTTGAGATTAGGTGATGACAGAACATTAGAGAACTGTTAGTATCAAGGGAATATTGATAACAACTATGTTGGGTAAAACACAACCTTTATCGATAGTTTATATGACTTTTGGGGCAGGTGATGGTCTAAATGACAGAATATGAAAATAGTTGNAGTCTTTACATGTTTCAAGATGTCATATTTTGTTAATTATTTTCCTCCAATAAATCTGAGGCCTTCCTAACTCATTTTCATTATTCGGTTCACTCACACCAAGGTTCTAAGGTGTACGAGTGTTTGGTTGAAGTAAGGAGGTTCTGTCCGTGGGCGTATGAGCCATTTAGTTCACTACAACTCCCAATAAGTTCAAATCATTTACCTTTAATGGTGTGTGCACGGCCCTGAACTCAAGATGTTGAGGTTAGACATAGAGTTGTCAAACTCTAGGCAAAGGCTGCATACTATTATTCAAAACTTGCTCTTTTCAGTAATAGCACATGCATACATTTCATTAGTTAAATTTTATTTTAATTTATATTTAGTTTATTCATCAAGTCATGCTTATGTTCAAATTTTTTTTGTCTTCTTTAAGTTCTATTATTGGTAGACGTGTTTAGTATTTATTTCGACAATCTTTTGATATTTGCACTGAGTGGAGGGCACTTACATGAGTGCTAAGGGGGGTTCTCATGTGGTGGGCTCTCTGGGTCAGCCCGACGCATGATGGATCGGACCATTTTGACTAACCCACCTCCTCATTTCATGCCAAAATTCCTCCCCTACGAAATCCTCTCCTTCCTACTTTGATTGAATTTCTAATTCTTGCCTATTCCTTCCACTCTTTTTTAATTCTTACTTGTTTCTCTACCTGCCTAGCTTAGCTCCTGCTTCCATCTATTTATAATTTTTTGTATGCTGATCGCTAAACAATTCTTGCTCATTTTTTGATTCCACGCGTGTCTTCCAGGCATTCCCTCTTTGAGGGTTGTATCCGACGGCGAGCGTTGCTACAACCGTACCTTGCCCAAGGTGGCATGTATCTCCCCTTCGTTCGTTCCTTCCTCCCCTGTCAATCACTAGCGCCTTTCTCTGCGCAGAGAGGCCACTGGTCCCACCCTTGCTCGCCTGAGTCGAACGTAGCTCTCGCCAACATCACATATAGGCCGCTCTGGCGAGTTTAAACATCTTTTAAGAGCATGAATCTTGTTAAATCCAATCTTAATAATAAGAAAAATTGGGCCAACCAAGTGGACTCAAGTCTTATTAACTCTTGTGAGAAACAAAATTGGATGTGTTACATGGGACTTGTGACTTTGCTCTATAAGGAAAATGAAAAAATTGAAGAATATTGTGCAAGAAGTTAGCTTTAAATTTTAAATAAAGTTTTGCAAAATTTCAAAATGAGTATATGCTTTTAAAAAAAGTTGCACATTTCTCAAAATAGACCTTTGGTCCGCACAATGTTCTCAATTATTAGATTTAAATGTTTTGCCACTTCATCCCATATGCTCATGTTTATCATTTGATGATGTCATGCATTTCAATGCATATGCACAAGACAATTGTGCGATTTTCAGTATACTTGCATGATGCATATATATGTAATTTTTGGTGTAATTTTGGATGCACAATTGTCAGTTTTTCAAGGCATTTTGAAAGAATTATATTGAAATTCGTGACATGATTTAAAAATATTTGAATTTTTTTTTATTTGCATGATCTTTAAAATAATTGCTAGGATTTTGATCCATCATATTGAAGTTGAAAATAACCTTACGAATTCACATATGACCATATATTTTTAAGACTTTCATTGTTTGTGTGAATGTTTTTAACCAATTCACATAATTTTATTTTTGAAATTTAAAATAATATATTATGCTCACTTGCACGTGTTGCGAAACTCATAGCATAAATCTTTTTCGGTACTTTATAATGTTTCATCTTTATGCATTTGAATTTTAGTCATATGGAATCAATTCTTCTCCTATAAATAAGAGGCCCAACCCTTAGTTCATTTCACCATTCAAGTGTCTAGGGTTCTCCGAAGATTTTTTAGTGACCGAGATCTAAGTGTGTTTTTAAGTTTTTTAATGGTTCCTTGTAATTTCTTATTTTGTTTTCCAAGTTATTTTAATCTCCTTTTACGTTTATATAATTTTATATTTTGTTCACTCTAATTTTTTTTATTAATATAGATTGAAGTCTTATTTTCATTCGAGCCATTGTTAGTCCAAATGTCCACAATCTTCCGACATTTTCTCTCATAAGGAGCATCTTTGAGGGTTCTTTGAACATTTTCTCCCGACCAATAAAAAAACTACACATGGATACCATCCATACATGCTCGGTCATCTTCCCCCATAACGGCCTCATCTTCATCTCAAGTATTTTAGAGCTTTTCAACGCATCAGTACAGTCTGTTTTACAAATAAACAATGCATGGGCAGTTAAGATGGATATTGAGGTATTTTGAACTCAATTCACGTGATGTCACATATATAGCCTATCATTTTTGTTGTGTGGCTATTTACTGACGTGAGGTTATTTTTGAGTAATTTCGACAGTTTTGACGCATCATCAGAATCTCTTTTCCAAATGAGCGACACTAAGGCAACCTCAATGGTGATTAAATATCTTGACTCTGATTTACGTGACATTGTCATCATCCTTATCATGATTTATTGAATCGGTTGAAGGGGCCTTTCTTAATAATTTCAATGCCCTGGACACTAGTTCGTTACACCAATGGACAGCATTTTGAGTGATTTCGAGTAAATTGTTTTTTTCATTGTGTAATGTGTTGATCAAAGCAGATGTCCTCATGGAATGTGATGCTTTAGACATGTCGGTGGAATCTGCTCTATAATAAAAGCATTGCTTGAGTTATTTTAGGTACAACCAACACTTCATGAATTCTTCTTATATATGATGCTAAAACTACATCTGTTATCTTCTGTCCATTCGATTGTGCTGAGTTATGCAGCTCATATCAAGGTGAACAACTGATCCACGAGATGATTGAAATATTATAACAAAGCCTAATAACTAGTAAGTTGAGCACCCATATAAAAAAGGAAAATAATTAAAGTTAGTTTTAAATGTCTGTTTGAAAATTGATTTAAATTAGATAATTATTTCATTTAGATCTAAAAAATTTCTTATGCAGCTTCATGAACCAAATACTTGCAGCTATTATGAATATTCATCTTTACCTGACGAAAAGCAATAGATCCCCTCCTTTCCACGTCAAGGTAAGAAAAAATCTGCCAAGAATGGATTCCAAACTTCACTATTAGAACTTAACAGGTTAAATATTCAACCATAGCAAAGAGATGAACAAAGAAAGAATCAGGTCATTTGTTTACAACATTAACACACAAATAACTTCAAATGCAAGAAATTTCAGCTATACGATGCATCACACATATGTTACACAAACTATATTTGGAATAATTGCTAGCGTTATGCATATACATACAAGCATAAAATTTCATTACGCAAACATTATAACAATAATTCTTCTATTAACATAGGAAAACTTTAATTCTATTAGTTCAGAATTGATAGGTATATGCAGTTAATAGTTAGTAGCAATGAGAGCAGAAAAGCGTGCTACTTGTTTAAGAAAGGAACAAAATTGTCCTGCAATTAAGTGGTTTGTGATTGAGATAATTCTGACCTCGCCTTTTTTACATTTCATTCTGTTCATTAAATCAGTGTTAACACAATACCGTCTGCTAACTGGAAGTAGTAGAGCACTCCTAAATGTGTCCTAGACAGTTAGGTCAAGTCCAATGATGATGACGTTCATTCCAGAAATCATTTTGCTTTAATTAGTGTCATAAAATTAAGCAGAGCAGCACCTCCTATTCTCCTTTGCCTTTCTCCCTATTTTTGTAACCATTTTGCAGAGGTCATTCTGACTGAGAAATTCAGCTGGAATGGCATGATGAACGGGAAAATTGCTTGGTTGTAAGTTACTCTACCACACTATCAAAAAGTAAATTACCTTTACACTCAGGTGTTAGATACTCCTTGAATAAGTTTGAAACTTTTGAAGGTTGCAGCACAATCAACTGCTGTCAAGTTAATACCTCTTCTAGCATGCTCATTAGTTAAATATCAAATGGGAGGAAACGTTCCAAACACTCATCAGGGCTTATCTTATGTATGGACATATAGCTTCAAAATATCTAGAGGGCAAAATAAGAAAATTTGCAGCAATTTTAAGCAACGAAAAAAATCATGATATTTGTATCGTGATGTTGCTGTGTCATCCGATTGTTGATGATTAAGATTAACTTTCTCTACGTATAATTATTTCTTTATATCCAGAGCTATTATGCAACAAGTCCTTAAGAGTGGTCTAGGCAGTTAGTTATTGGAAATTTTTATAGTCTTGTACTTCGTAAAAAATTGAAATGAGTTGATGAAAATTAATCGTAGCTCATAGTTTTGACATTCTAATTTCTTTTTCTTTCTGTACTTACAGGTTTTGAAAATTGTGAACTTTTGCTCCCTGAGAATACTACACAAATTGACTTAACTTTATTTTAAAATATATTACTCCAAACAATGCGTGCACTAATGAATTTAAACACCCACATGTGCTCCGCCATTGCTCTAAACTCTCAATCACATAGTCTGAGAATGCTGCATGCGATGACTTGAAATTATTTTAGATCTCTTGCTCCAAATAATATGTACACTAACTTAAATCACCCCATAAAACTTAAGAAAGTTACATGAATTAAGAAAGTTACATGACCTAAGAATATTGCCTGCTAACCAAAATTATTTTAAAATATCTTGTTTGAAACAACATGTATATTAATAAAGTTAAATCATTCGCATGTGCTCTGGCTCATATGCTAAATGCTTGATTATATGGTTTGAGAATGTTGCGTGAGATGACCTAAACTTCCTTTTAAAATATCTTACTCCAATTACCGTATACATTAATGAACTTAAATTATCTTACATGTGCTTTGACCATGTGCTAAATGCTTGATTATATGATCTGATAATACTGTGTAGGTTATAAAATAAAATAAGCTCTAATTATACTGCTCTGAGAAGTATGCACATATCTTTAAACATTACAAAAATCTCTTCTGGAAAAAATAAACTCAAAATCAATAAACAATACATGCACTCAAATGGGCCATCTTATTCATAGGGCAGAGTTATCAGTCCTACCTTGAACTGTTCGATCCTCCTCTTCATATGGACCGGAATTACAAAACTAGCCTCACCATCTTAGCCAGTTTGCTCCTCATACTTAATAAGTTTGCAGTTGATAAAAATGAGCCCTTTATGGTCAATCCAATCTTTCTTCTTACAAGGATATAAGTTGATAGGACTGACGCAATAAAGATATTCAAGTGATAATTTCCCATTAAAATTGCAATTATGAATGATGAAATGGTAATCATTGATGATCGTCGTGTTGAATGTAAATTTCAACATAAGTGATCTATTTTATAAATTACAACAATTAAATTACAAATGAAGTTCAATAATTCAAATCTCATCAATGATGCTGTGCTAAATATAAATTTCAACTAGAGGGATCTTTTTTTAAAATTAGAACACTTAAATGGAAAATAAAGTTCAACAATTCAAAATTTCCAATTATAGCTATGTTGGATGTAAATTTCAACCAGAGCAGTATATGTTAAAATTAGAGCACTCAAATTGCAAATAAAATTCAATAATTCAAATTTCTTCAATGATGGTCATGTTAAATAAAGATCTCAACTGAAAAATTTATTCATCAAATCAAGTTTTCAAGTTATAAAATCTAAAAAATATTTAAATGAAATATTTCATTAAAGCTAAAAGTAAATCCCCATCCACCTCCATAATAATTTGTCAAAGAACATAAATTTATGATTAACTTAAGCTCACAATATAAAATCTAAAAAATATTTAAATGAAATATTTCATTAAAGCTAAAAGTAAATCCCCATCCACCTCCATAATAATTTGTCAAAGAACATAAATTTATGATTAACTTAAGCTCACAAATTAAATACACTATTACATTTACACTAAAAATAATCTCATGCTAGTAAGGAAGTGACTCAAGTCCTATATTAGTGTGGCTTGTCTAGTTAGCTCTATAAAAGTATTTATAACTAGAGCCTTCTAACAAAGTAATTTAGCAAGTAGGCTTCACTAGATTATGGCCATAGCTGTAGTTTGTATGTCCCCTTGAAGTTTTTCACAACCATTTATTGTGAATCACAATATCTATCTAATAGTGTATAAAACCCTCTTTAAGCTAAAGTTGATTTAAATTAATCCCCTTAGACAAACATCCACATATTTTTCCCTTGAATAAAGCAACCACTGGTTGCTAATAATGATTTTCCTGTTAGATTAGGTTGACTGCATTATCTAGTTATGTAGATCATGGTTCATGATAACCTAAAACGAATGTACTATTGGATCTTAATAACATGTTAAATATACTAATACATTTACGCTAAATAAATGTCTCATGCTAGTAAGAACGTGGCCCAAGTCCTCTATTAGTGAAACTTGAGTAGTTAGCTATATAAAAGTAGTTATAACCAGAGCCTGATTAAACAAGTAGGCTTCACTAGATTATAGTCATAGCAATAATTTTTATGCCCCCCAAAATATTTTTTGAACTTCTTATTGTGAATCACAATAACCATTTGATATTGTATAAAAGTTAAAGTTGATTTAAACTAAATCCCTTTGACAAACATCCACATATTGTTCCCTTGGATAAAGCAATCTAGGCTGTTAATAATGATTTCTCTGTTAATTCCTGCTCAAACCTTCTTTTAAAGTATCTCACTATTTTTACTAAATAGGTTTTAGTAAATTTTGTAAATTCAAAGTTTAAAAATCCTAAGAAGGTTAAAATGCCTATCTTATCTATATAATATATAATGAGTGTTATAACAGTCATCAATTCACAACCAACATTTTCAGAACTATGTTTCTCAAACAAACTAATTGCTTCTGAAACACCAACTTCTTAACAACAACTTTTGAACTAAAATTTCGTACAACTACAGCCGAAACAAACACATTATCTAATTATGTAGATCATGCATGGTTCATGATAACTCGGAAAAATGAACTGTGGGATCTTGATCGGGTTGATCATCATTCCTCCCAGCATCTACAATAAGCTTCATGGTGATAGTTTTTTATAATAATAAAGCTTAAATTGTTATCGTTATATTCCGAGTAATTAACACCTTAATAACTAGCCTTAATCGAAAGTGTTATCCTGTTATGAAGATGGGTGATTAACCACAGAGACTTGCACTTATGGGAAACCACAAATCATAAATAAAAAAGCCCTCATGAAATAAAAGTGAAATATATGGGTAGTATTTTATCTACAATATAATTTAGCTTCTAAAAATTTTATGTGGGCCCTCACATAAAATTCTCTCAATCATCTTCAATGAAGAAAGAGGCATAAATTTTCAAAACTCGCATTTATTTTTACGAAAAATCAATTATACTTCGACAAAAATTAAATATGACAACTTAAATATAAAAATTTCTTGTAGCTCACATCGTTGCTTTTTCTTTCTTACTTTAGGCGATTTGAATGAATTACTTTAAGGATCCAATAGTTCAAAGGCATTGAGGATTCAATACTGATGACTTGAGAATACACTATACATATATCTTTTCATTTGAATCTACAATTCTTGACCTACCATGCATCAAATTGTACCAATGCAAATTTGTCTTCACTCTGAGGGTCTGTTTGGGACAGCTTCTGTTTCTTTTGCTTTTCAGACTGCCATCACAATTCTGTCAAAGGAACTACTTTCTTATTGCTTTTAAGAAATTTCTGTGATAAGAAGATGATTTTTTCAATCTACTGTTAAAGTGTGGTGACTACTATAACGTTGCAGTCTGACTTTTATAAATAAAATTAATATTTAATAGCCACCGCAGTCTTTCGAAAAATATTTTCTTCTGCAGCAGCTTCACAGCTGGTTCTTTAAACAACTGCAGCAGCTTCACAGCTGCTTCTTTAAACAACTGCAGCAGCTACCCCCAACAGACCCTAATTATGATGCCATCAACACAAATTTTGGCATAACAACGAGTATCAGTAGCATTCAAATTAAATCAAATATGTAGTATTAAATACATCATCCGGAACAGCAACTGAATAATCAGCTTAAATTTCAATAAAAGAAATGCATGGCTATACAAGTGACGTAAGCTTTCAAAGAAATCTACTGGCTGGGCGCTTATGGCAGAAGATAACTAAAGCTAAGAAACATCATACAAAGCAAGGACCAGCTTAATTAATGATAAAAGAGGAAGGGAGAAAATAAAAGCTAACAAACAAAAATAAAATATCTAACCTTTTTGGATGGAAGATTGTCTCCCAACCCAAAAGCAGTACAAAAACCACGAAATTTAACTCTCCCGCTGTCCAAAAAAAGAACAATAAATCATCAACAACTCTTTATACAACATAAATACAAGGGTTCATTACATAATATAACCAAAACATAGCACATGCAAGCAAAAATACCAAAGGTGATGACATTTAATACATATGTAAGTAGCAAAAAGATGAAAACTTAACGAGCATGCTTCCAAAAACAAGATTCAAGCTACTAAGAAGATCATCAGATCAGGGGTCTTACTTCGGTCAATTGAGCCGGATGTTTACAACCCAAAATTTACTTTTATATTCAATCCAAATTGTGTAGCCCGCTTGCTAAACAAGTTATACTAAAAAAAGATTATTTTCAAATAGTGATGATGGTAGGCTTCCTTGGAAAAGACTGATATAATTGGGTCATTTTAGGTTGTGGTCATATATATTTTACTATACTTAGCAGCGATATCGAGTCCAGCAATGTTATTCTGGTCATTTAGGGCCCATGGTCAGTTCAGACTCATCAAAACCCTAAGGTATATGGATAATAATGGGGCTTGTCAAAATTTGATACGAACCAGTCTATACACACTGGCAACAAGTTGGTTGAGAGTCAGAATACATTTGAAATCCCTAGGTAAGATTAACTACATAATCTGATGATACATATCAACAGACATTAGGTTTCAGCTTTGTTATATTAAACAAAAAATACGATGTGCAGGCATATTTGATTGATCTTATCTTCGCTAACATTCTATGGCTTTCCTATTAAAACAAAACTGCAGAAACAATTCTGCTATGCAGGAATTTGAAGTTGCATACTTGTGTTTGTANACGATGTGCAGGCATATTTGATTGATCTTATCTTCGCTAACATTCTATGGTTTTCCTATTAAAACAAAACTGCAGAAACAATTCTGCTATGCAGGAATTTGAAGTTGCATACTTGTGTTTGTAAGAAAAACGAAAAACAGGTTTGATGGACCAATGCAAAGTTAACATTTAATCGATAAACAGTGTTTCTTGGATCTAGGAACTTTTACCAATCAAATCAGACTGGTTCTTATTTGTACTAACCCCTTCGTATTGATCACTTTAATAACTACTAATATTATCATCAAAAGTACTTTGCAAGTCCTTGAAACACTTCAACCTCTTCTTGTTGGCGGACAAAATAACTATCGAGTCGCAACAAGCTTCTGATTTTGATTGGATAAGAGTGGCGACTCACTCTGGTGAATAAAATATTTCAAATTCTACAAATTAGAAGGGGCAGAAATAAGAAGAAAATCAATCACCACTCACACATTTTCACCATGCTTCGAGCTAAATATTCATAATGAAATAATTGTATATTTTTTTTCCTGTTGTTGTATCTTTCATTTTCACTTTGGCATTCCAGCTAAATGCCTTTAATATACTAATTTCATTATCTAATAAATATAATAGTTTCATTATCACCTTGGAGTGCTCTAGTATTAGTCGTCAAGAAGAAGGATGGATCCATGTGGATATTTATTGATTACAGAAAGTTGAACAACTTGACAATCAAGAAACAAAATCATTTACCCAAGATCAATGATCTATTTGATCAATTAGAAGGTACTACTGTATTTTAGTATTTTTACGAATTCATCTGAGATTGGTATATCATCAGGTCAGAGTCAAGGAGGCAGTTAAAACAAAGACAACTTTTAGGACCAGGCATGATCATTATGAATTCCTAGTTATATCTTTCAACTTAACTAATGCTCCAATAATTTTCATGGACCTGATGAATCAAATCTTCAAGTCGTATGAGGATCAGATTATTATTACTTTTATTGATGATATTTTGATTTATTTAAGAACTGATGAGGATCATGTTAAGCATCTGAAGATTGTATTGAAATTGTTGACACAGAATCAATCATATGTGAAATTTTCAAAATATGATTTTTAACTGCGGAATATTGCATTCTCAGAACACATTCTCAGTGGATAGAGAATCTGTGGATCCTCAGAAGGTGAAAGCAATTGCGGAATGACCAACTCCAAAGGATATTATAAAGGTACGCAAATTTCCTTGGATTGATGGATATTACAGGTTACAAGAAGTTCGTAAAAGGGCTTTAACAGATAGCTATGGTGTTCTCAAAGCTGATGAGGAAAGGCATTCAATTTGAGCGAACAACAGAATGTGATAACAAGAGTTGAAGAAACATTTGACCACTGTACCGGTTTTAACTATTCCATCAGGCACAGAGGGATTTCAGATTTACAGTGATGCATCATTGTGAGGCTTGGGTTATGTTCTAATGTAAAATAAAAAGGTAATAGCCTATGCATCCAAACAGATGAAGCCACATAAAAGGAACTATCCGACACATGACTTGGAGTTAGCTATTGTCGTGTTTGCTCTCAAAATTTGGCGACATCATTTGTATGGTGTGAAATGCCAAGTATTAACTGATCATCAAAGTTTGAAGTTCATTTTCACACAAAGAGCTGAAGTGAAGATGGTTAGAGCTGATCAAAGACTATGATTTGGATATAAAATATTGCCATGACTAAACAAATATAGTTGGCGATACATTAAGCTATAAATCCATTGGTAGTGCAAGCTGGATTATCACTCAGAGGCTAGAGTCGATTAAGAAAATTGATGCCTTATAGTTAGAAGTAAAAAGATCATATGATAGCGGGTATTTACATCAGTTGTCAATGCAACCAATTAATTAATAAAATTAAAAGAGTTTAGAAAGATAATAGTGAATATCCGAACTTCTGAAGCAATTTCAATCAAGTAAAATGTCAGATCTGACAGTTAATGAAAATGGTGTTATAAAAAATAAGTTGTAATTATGAGTACCTGTTGGATCTGATTTGAGACAGAAAATTCTGCAAGAAGCTCAACACAATTCATCCATAAAGAATTGAAGTTGGCCAGATATGAAAAAAGATGTTTCAGAATATGTATCTCAATGTCAGTCTTGTTAGATAGTAAAGGCTAAGCATTAGAGACCCAACAGATTGCTTTAATCATTGCTTATACCAGAATGAAAATGAGAAGAAATTGCTATAGATTTTTAATGTGATTTCCTCGGTCCAGATAGAGCAATGACAGTATTTGGGTTATTATTGACATACTAACCAAGCTAGCTCACTAATTATCAATCAGACCAACAGATTCAATGAAAAAAGTTGGCAAGATTATATGTCAAGGAAATTATTAGGTTGCATGGAATTCCAAAAGTTATTGTTTCTGATGACAGAAGATTCACATTTAGGTTGTGGAAAGACATTCAACAAGGTTTAGGTACACAATTATATTTCAACCCTGTATTTCATCCACAAACTAACCGACAATCAGAAAGAACAATTTAGATATTGAAAGATCTATTAAAGCTTTATGTTCTCGACCTTGAAATCAATTGGGAAGATCGCATTTCAATGATCAAGTTAGCCTGCAACAACAACTATAAGTTCAATATTAGTATAAATTCTTATGAAGCGCTATATGACAGAAAGTGTAGAACTCCACTCAGTTGGGTTGAAGTTGGTGAAAGTTAAATGTTAGATCCCAAGCTAGTTGATAATACCACAAGAAAAAATCAAATTAATCAGAGACAGATTGAAAGCTGCTCAGGATAAAACAAAAATAGTATGACTCAAAGCACAAAACAATCCAATTTGAAGTTGGAGATTATATATTTCTGAAAGTCATGCCAATAAAAGATACAATTAGATTTGGTCAAGGAAGCAAATTGAATCCCAGGTAAATCGACCCTTTTGAGATTATAGAAATGATCGATCCAGTTGCCTACAAATTAATATTATCTACAAATATGTCAGATATTCATGATGTAGTCATATTTCAATGCTGAGAAAATGGGTTACAAATTCAGAAAGAGCATGAAATTATTTTAGATAAGAGCTTGAAATACAAAAAAAAAAAGTGGCGTGAAAAGAACCTGAAATACAAAGCTGAGATACAAAAAAAAAATTGACTTATATTGAAGAGCCTAAAATTATTTTAGAAATTGATGTTAAAAAACTGAGATATAAACATATTCCTTTTGTCAAAATAAAATGGCAGTACAGGCCTGAAAAGAAAGCTACACATGAAAAAGAAGAAGAAATACTACAAAAATATCCCTTCCTTATCAAGTAAAAAATTTTGAGGACAAATTTTTTATAAGGGGAGAGTTGTAATGCCAAAAAATTGAGAAATTAAAATGTTGCAAATTTTAAAAGTATCCTAAATTTCGCACCCCTCAGAAGTTAACCAAATTATTTTTATAAAATTATATGTCTGAAATCGATCAATTCAAATTATGAACGGATTGAAAGATAAAATTTTGAAATTATGAGCTTAATTGACATAAGTTAAATTAATTAATACTAATAATCCCCTAATCTCCAGCATGTGCATTGTACCCAACCGACTCCCACACACGTTTCTCGGCATGCAATAGTTTGATTCGATCGAATGACTACGAATTAAGGGAGGATCACTTAAGTGCCACATTTTTACTCTCCTTGTCGTTGTTATGTGCGACTAGAGGGTTCTCCGCTCGATTATTGTAGTTGGGCGCAAGCAAGCGGGTCGAGCGGCACCAGTGAAGCCACATGCAACAATTTTAGGGTTCGGGGCGATTTCAGTGAGTATAAATCCCTCTCTCTCGTCATTTGAGACTTCCATTTCCTTCCTCACACTTTCATTTTGAAGTTTGGCTCATTTTGTGAGGCACCAATTTTATGTCAGAAGCATCAAAAGTGGCGTGTGAGCTTCTGTATGCGATTTAACATGAAATCGGTGTGGGGAAGTGAATATTAAGGTGTTAGGAAGAGTTGAGGAGAAAATATGCAATTTTGAAAAAAAAACAAATTATGTTGAGAAGCTTGTTGAGGTATGTTTTGGGCGAATAAATTATATTTTTAACTAAATCAAAGTGAGCCTAGATTTCATTACCTCCTACAATGCTTATAAATTCTCAGGTTGCTTATATGAATCTGCAAGCTCGACACGAGCATGTGAGAACTCGTTATAGGGCTACTTCATCAAGTCAGGTGAAAAATCTTGTGTTATTTTAAGAAAAATAATCTTCTATAAGTTTTCATGTGATTTCACATTTGACACTGATGCACTTAGAGATTCATGGATATTGTGAATGAATATCTGCAATTGAATGTATGAATATATGTTAACTTCTTTTATGATAGATATGATGATATACTATGTTATGATACACTGCATGTGATTTATAAATGTATATGAAATTTCTATGAATGCATGCTACAAGTATTATGCTTTAAGAAATGTCATAATGAATATTATGAATAAACTATTATATGAGTGCTTATAATTACATTATGCAGGGATGTGATATTCCCGACTCCTAATATTTAAGAGAAGACAAAATCTTGGGAAATGTTGAGATTAGGTGATGACAGAACATTAGAGAACCGTTAGTATCAAGGGAATATTGATAACAACTATGTTGGGTAAAACCCAACCTTTATCGATAGTTTATATGACTTTTGGGGCAGGTGATGGTCTAAATGACAGAATATGAAAATAGTTGAGGCCTATACATTTACACGTAACATTATTACAAAATGATACCTATGAAATGACATTGTTGTAATTACATGGGATAAACGACTTATGAACATGTCTATGAACATGCTTTTAATTATAGTTATAATTTCATGATTATGACATGCATGTTTAGACAACACTCTCAATTCTACACTAGCTACTTTTTTTTTATGTTATTTATAATTCTAACATGTTATGAGTTATGAATAGACATGTACAGTTTTTTACGAGCATGCACATTTNACATGTTTATACAACACTCTCAATTCTACACTAGCTACTTTTTTTTCATGTTATTTATAATTCTAACATGTTATGAGTTATGAATAGACATGTACAGTTTTTTACGAGCATGCACATTTTTTTTCATATATAAAATATTATTTTAGCATTGATTATTTCTCTGAGCTCATTGCTCAGTTTGCGTTGTTGCTTTCTAAGTAGAGGCAACGAGCACCGAGGTGAGTAGCCAAGTGTGATTTATATAGTTTTGGGAGCTGTACAAAATTTTTGGGTACCTATTTAATTTATGTTGGATTTAATAGCTANCTTTGCGTTGTTGCTTTCTAAGTAGAGGCAACGAGCACCGAGGTGAGTAGCCAAGTATGATTTATATAGTTTTGGGAGCTGTACAAAATTTTTGGGTACCTATTTAATTTATGTTGGATTTAATAGCTATGTATAGTTTTTTTGTTTCGAGGATATGATTTTTTCCACGCTTTTCAGTATGAATATTAATGAGTTATGAAATGCAATACACCACTTATGTTATGACAATTCAGTTAGACTAGTTCTTTGCTCACTTGGTCTTGAGTCTATAAATCAAAACGAATGCTGATAAGAATTTAGTCTCTAACTGAATTGTCTGCCTCTGTCGCACCTTAGCCGACCCTTAAAAAGGAGCCAACTGGGGTGTGAAACACACACACAGGAACTTTTCTCCTCCACAGAGGAACTTTGCACCACCTATGAAGAAAATATCACTCATATTTTTTCTAAATAAGGTTAATTTCTATATTAACTATTAAGAGCAACAAAATAAGGCCAGATGCAAAAAAATGCGAACATTTTTTTTGATAATTTAGTAATAATATAATTTGAATATTGAATGGATCTTAATTTATTCATTATTTATAACTTTTCAAATAATTTATTTTATATTATTTCTTTAAACCTAAATTTGGCCCCATAGAACATTGATTGAAATTCTACGAAACAATTCCAGCAGAAGGTTTATATTCTGCAAGCTACTTCAAATCAAAAAAGGCATAAGTGTTATCGAACAATCACCACAAGATTCTTTACTTCAAAAGATATCACCTTTGATGAAAAAAAAGTTTCAATCAAATATAGNAATTCTGCAAGCTACTTCAAATTAAAAAAGGCATAAGTGTTATCCAACAATCACCACAAGATTCTTTACTTCAAAAGATATCACCTTTGATGAAAAAAAAGTTTCAATCAAATATAGCATCCGGGGCAGAATAACCAACTAGAATATAATTTTGGTAAAACCATTCTCTTTCATCTTGACATACCAACCATACAAAATCCAATAAGAGTACCCCTTTGGGTTCATAGAATGACAAATAAGTCCAACTACAATCTCTAGCAAGATCAAGGCTCAAAATCATCATCAGGTATTAATGATCAACCTATCAACACAAATTCAACATTATATCCCATTACTGAATAGAAATCTCATCAGATACTTCGTCCAAGACATAAATCCTTACAAAGATCAGCTCCAAGTCTCCAACTTCATTAAAATACCTCAAACCCTACTGAAACCCTAAAATAAGAATCAGAAGGATATCATAATAGAACCAATAAATTTCATTAAAAAAAAATTACATTTGGCATATAGTTGAGCTACCGAAAGGGAAAAAATTGTGAGACACAAATAAACCATTTCATTAAAATATAGAGAAGACGGAAAGACTGAAGCATCATATAGTAAGATTAGTTGTCAGATGATATACTCAATCCTATGGAATCTATTATCAAGAAATATTTGCTCCTATTACAAATAAGAATACACTTCGCATTTTAATTTTTCTCTTTGCTAACCTTAGATGTACCACGCAATAATATGATATGTGGAATGCTTTCTTACTTAAAAGTGTATCAAATGTTAATATGAATTCTCTATCAGGGCATGGCAGCTCTTTCATAAATAATAAGATGTAAAGGCTGAGAAAGACACTCAATGATCTCAAATAATTCCCAAGCGCATGGTTTGACACATTTACAAAAGCTATGTATGCAATGGAATATAAACAAAGTTGAGAAAATCATACCAACTTCTAAAACATTTCATTGATAAATAAAATATAACTAGGCAAATCCAAATATTTCCTAGGTATAGAAATTTCTCGGTTAGAACAAGGAATCTTTATACCTCAATGAAAATATGTAATAAACTTATCGATAAAAATAAGAAAGATAGATAGTAAGCCATGTGAAACTCCAATCGAACCAAATCAATAACTAAAGAAAAATGAAGAAGAAACATAATGACCACTGCGCAATATCAAAAGATTAGTTGGAAAGCAAATCTATCATATACATGCCCTCACATAACCTTTGCAACAAGTCTTATACGTTTGTTTATATACAAACCCAAAGAATCCCACCTTCAAGCTGCTTGCAAAGTTTTAGGTGCCTTAAATGAAGAATACAAAAATAACTATTTACAAAGAAAATGATATTGACAACTTAAAGTATATACTAATGCTAACTTTGCCAATGGATAGAAGTTTCACTTCAGGATACTGAACACATAAAAGATATTTTACAATATAGAGAAGAAAAAAAATATGTTACTGCAGGATTTAGAGCTGAATTCTAAATCAAAGCAATTGCTCGAGGAATATGCAAACATGTCGTGGTAAAAATCATATTGGAAGATTTTAAAAATCAGATGGGAAGAGTCAATAGAGATATATTATGACCCATTAGCATTGCCCGTAATCTCCTACAATATGATCGTAGTAAACATATGAAAGTGAATAGACATTTTATGAAAAAAATTAGAATATGGATTGATTTTTACTCCATGTCTCAAGAGGAAAATAAATTTCTAACAAATTTATTAAATTGTAAATATTTTACAATATAGAAAAGAAATAAAACATGTTGCTCCAGAATTTAGAGTTGAATTCTAATTCAAAGCAATTGCTCAAGGGATATGCAAACATTTATTGGTTAAAATCATATAGAAAGATTTCAAAAATCGGACGGGGAAAGTCTTTAGCATTGCCCTTAATCTCGTACTACATGATCATAGAAAATATGTGAAAGTAAATAGACATTTTGCGAAAAAAATTAGGAAATGGGTTGATTTTTACTCCATTTCTCAGGGGGCAAATATCTTGCTGACCAATTCTTTAAAAGACTCAATGGTCTGACATTTGAGAATACTATAAGCAAACTTGAAAAGGCATCTCTATCACCCAATTCTAGGTAAAATGTTAGAAGGGTTGACAAGAGTGCCCCATAAGAAAAATTAAAGATCATGGATTCATTGCTTCTTTACTATTTGTTTTAAATGCCACATGAAATTATTTATAAAAAAAGAAAAATATATATATGAATTGCTCCATTAGCATTAATAGGCAATTCCTAAATGGATTGAACATCAGGATAGCTAGGTGAAATTTTTACATTTATTATTGCAATTATTTATTTTCTTTTTTCCATGTGATTTTTGAGCAAATAAACATTAAAAGAATGAACAATCTAAATTTTTCTAGCCATTACTTTTCTATAACTTGTATTTCCAAAAAAAATTCTTTCAGATTTTTATCAAAAGGGTAGAAATTTAATAAAAGAAGAGAAAAACCCACCCTCCATATAGATAAATAGATGTATAATATTGGATTATATTGTATAAGAATATTATACCTATATATAATAAGTACCAAAATGAGCAAAGATGGTTTAATACACTATGGATCAATCATCTAATTTGAACTTAAGAACTCAGGTGCAATCTATGGATCATTTATTATAGTCTTAATGTTGTACGCGTACATATTCACTTCAAGTTACTAAATATAAACACCAAGTGGTGGTAATCAACTGTCACATGGCATGAATATAAAACACCAAATGTCATGTACAAAGCCCATGAGAACAGCTCTGGACATAGGCAGGATGGACTTCGTATGAAAATCTTGTTCAAGGGAATAATCACCCTTTGGCACGTTAGCTTCTCTCTCCTTCTAAATAAAAAATCCAGGCTAAAAGCATTACAAGTGTTAAGAAATGCACACAGGCAGTAATTAAACTTGAAACGTCAAAATAATGATACCATATTATGATTTAAGGAATTAACATTTACTAAAGAAAACAAGATTAACGACACAAGAAAATTAACAAAACGAAAGTTAATTACTTGGAATCTGGATTCATCAAACAAAATTGGTCCATAAGCTCCAGAGCTTCAGATGTGCTTATGCTGAACGACTGCAGAATGGAGACATAATTCTCAAACTTAATGACAGTAAAACGGCAATCACATTGCACACACCAAAAGCTAAAAAACAATGAAAAATGTTAACAAAGGAATGGCTCAGCCAATGAAGGAATAAATTGGATATTTAATACAAATAGTAAAGAAGTAAAACTAAAAAATGAAATCAACAAATGATATCTATACTTTCTACGCATTAAGCAGATACGTGAAAGCAGAAAGGACAAAAAATATAGTTTTAGAAGAGATTTGGAAATAGGTGAAGCAATGGTTCATCAACACTCAAAAATGTTTTTAAGATATATATATTGAACAACAGACAATATCCTCCTCTAACAAAAACACAAGAAAGTTGTTCTTTATAGCATGAGATTCTCTCGGACTGAAAAAAAAATTCAAAGGATATGCATGCAGATAATCCTTCGATTTCCCAATTTTATTTGGAAGAATTAGGGCACCCATTGAGAAATTGAACATTTATTTTAACCGCATAAAGCTGATTTAAACACTCAAAGAAAAAAAGAAGTGCTTATCCGCNTATATATTGAACAACAGACAATATCCTCCTCTAACAAAAACACAAGAAAGTTGGTTCTTTATAGCATGAGATTCTCTCGGACTAAAAAAAAAATTCAAAGGATATGCCTGCAGATAATCCTTCGATTTCCCAATTTTATTTGGAAGAATTAGGGCACCCATTGGGAAATTGAACATTTATTTTAACCGCATAAAGCTGATTTAAACACTCAAAGAAAAAAAGAAGTGCTTATCCGCAATGCGTAAAGCAGTCCAAGTCCCAAAACCCTTTGGCCTATTATTAGCCAACAATTTCATGAGAAATTGCCGGATTCAGGAAAGATTCAGTTTAACCTGGAAAGTATAAGAAGGAATTTTTATTGTTCTAACAAAAGATTGCCCACTGTNTGGTCTGTACGCACTAATAAAAATTACAAAGGAAAGATTCAGTTTAACCTGGAAAGTATAAGAAGGAATTTTTATTGTTCTAACAAAAGATTGCCCACTGTACAGATTTAGAGAGGGTTAGGTATTGTATGAGACCAGACCAAACAGAGAGATTTTAAACTGATTAATGTCAAAAGATCCCATCTCAGGGACGCAAACTTCATATATTCTCAAAATATGAAATAAAAAAGAGTTAAGACCAAATAAAACATACCAGGAGATTTCCTTCAAGATGATACTGTCAAAAAAATGCTGGATAATTGTCCTTTTTAAGGAAGGATTTAATATACTTCATGAATGACTTGAGATTTATTTTTGACGATTTAAATGTGACAAATATAAAAAAAAAGCGTCCATTCACATTGCTCCAAGTAATCACTAAATCCTCTTGCCTACTAACCAAAATGATATGTGTAAGNATTAGATTTATTTTTGACGATTTAAATGTGACAAATATAAAAAAAAACGTCCATTCACATTGCTCCAAGTAATCACTAAATCCTCTTGCCTACTAACCAAAATGATATGTGTAAGGTTGTCAGATTAAGGGTCTGTTTGGGGCAGCTTGTGCGTTTCAGGTTAAGCTGATTATCCTGAAAAAGCCCGCGGGCCAGCCGCCGGGGTCGACTCGCGGCCCGCGTTTAGTGTAAAAACTCAAACACAGTTTCAGATAAGGTGGCGAAACGCGCGAACCAAACGATACAGCGGCGTTTAGAAAACGGCGCCCGCACTTATAAGCTGCCCCAAACGGACCCTAAGACTAGGAGTCTCCTGAACCAATCCCAAACATATATAACGTTATATCTCACCTTGCAAACTTTTTTACTTTAACTGCAACAAGTTTAAGATGAAATTTTTCTTGCTGCTTTAGTAAGAACTGTCTACTTTACCATGTGAAATGTGAAGATCTGAGAAGTTTTGCTTCTTTTCAGATTTACCTCTCATATGGGCCGGCCAGTATCTCCAAATCTTGGAGGATTTTGATTGGGATATGAAAAATTTGATTGGTTTATTCCCTTCATATATATATATATTTAAATTTTTTATTCAGATTTACTTCCTTTCCTAATTTAGGTGAGATATGTTTAATAAGGGTGCATTTGGGTGGTTGCTGCTATTTCAAGAAGCTGCTGTGAAGCTTCTGTAAAGTTGTTTCCAAAAGAAGCAACTCGTCAGGAGATGTCAGAAAATTGTTGATGAAGAAGCAGGTGTCTGTTTGGAAGATTTGTTGTGATGCTATTGTTTCTGCTGAGAAAACTAAATAACAGAAAGATGTCATACTATTAAAAAACACTAACAGCCTAGTCTCAAATACTATAATACATAAAAGAAAACATTAGTTATTTGAAGCAAATGACTACGATAATGAAGACAAAAACGGTAATCAACAAGCCTAGAATGATGTTTGTCAAGAAATCTGGATCATCAAGTCTTCGCGATAATTTCCTCTCCATCCCTACATTTCTCCTTGATTGATCACGTCTGGAGGTGCCTCGTCAGTGTCGTCAACCCAATGGAAGCAGTCGCAATCTGTANTTGAAATCTGGATCATCAAGTCTTCGCGATAATTTCCTCTCCATCCCTACATCTCTCCTTGATTGATCACGTCTGGAGGTGCCTCGTCAGTGTCGTCAACCCAATGGAAGCAGTCGCAATCTGTAGGAGTCCAATTTCTGGGACAAGAATAAAATCTTCTTCCGTAAGTGTCTTCCTTCTTGGACTGATATTGAACACACCTATCATCACGATAACATAGTAAAAATTTCGAAGTGCTTGATGATCGTGACTACAAATTCCAACTACTTCCATTGGGTTGACGACACTGACGAGGTACCTCCAGGCCGTGATCAGTCGAGGAGAGATGTCGGGACAAGAATAAAATCTTCTTTCGTAGTTGTCTTCCTTCCTGGACTGATACTGAACACACCTATCATCACATTANCTCCGTAAGTGTCTTCCTTCCTGGACTGATATTGAACACACCTATCATCACGATAAGATAGTAAAAATTTCGAAGTGCTTGATGATCGTGACTACAAATTGCAACTACTTTCATTGGGTTGACGACACTGACGAGGTACCTCCAGGCCGTGATCAGTCGAGGAGAGATGTCGGAACAAGAATAAAATCTTCTTTCGTAGTTGTCTTCCTTCCTGGACTGATACTGAACACACCTATCATCACATTAACATAGTGAAACTTTCGAAGTGCTTGATAATCGCGAGCTCATATTTCCCGCTACTATAATACAGTTTTGCTCTAATTTTAAAAATTAACTTGACACAACTTTCGAAAAATTATAAAAAAATATAAGCAGTCTTAAAATTAAGAATTAAAGTTTATTGGTGCACAAAAAAAGAAAAGCACAACAAAGGTTGCTTTATATATTTTCAAAAAATATAGCGAGAAAAAAATATAGAGATGAAATATAAATCAACTACAAATAATTAGGCGATCCTACATAAGTAAAGTTGTTACATTCACTAAAACATCAGTAATCTCCTTACTCAACTCAAGCATCTCATCAACGCCTTCTCCCTCTGAAGAGTTGTACTCGTTTGTCCTACATTTCTCTTCTTTCACCAAAGGTTTGGCTTGATGATAGTTGGCTTTCTCAGGGTCTAAGATCCTAAAATCGATATCACCTCGAGATAAATGCCTCCATATAAAATTATGGAGCGCAGTCGTTGTAATAGCTATCTTCACCTGTTTTTTGAAAGAATATATAGGCATATCTCATAATATGACCCACTTTTTTTCCATACACCGAATGCTTGCTCGATAACACTGTGTAATAACAAGTGTCTTTTGTTGAAGAACTCATTCATCCCTCTAATCACTTGGTTGTTGCGCTCAAATTCAACGAGGTAATATCTCAAGTCGAGAAATTGCTTCAAAAAACCACGTTGTAGTGGATATCCCGAATCAACAAGATAATGTTTTCTTCAATAACGATAACATTACTAGATTAGCTCAAATGAAAATATAATAGTGATAGATTAGTTAAATTCACACCCTTGCAGAGGCATCCGGAATTTGTATTCGGGTCGCTGGGTTGCAAATTTAAATATGATGTTGTCAAGTGCACTCTCTTCCCAACCAGTCATCACGAATGTAAAATACATGTTGGAAACCACATACTGCTAATATGTTCTATGTAGCAGCACCTACCGATATAGACCAATATTTTCCTCATTCTCCACGTGTGCGTCAATATGTGTTCCATCAATTGCTCCGATACAGTCCTTACTATAAATAAGGCATAATTTAACTTATTAATAAATTTTCTTTTATTAATTGAAGAACGAATAGAGAGAGATCAATACCTTGAAAAAGTCAAGTGATCCCTAAGAATTTCCGGAGGTGTCTGAGCAAAAGATGGGTCCAATGGTTTAACAATGTCTGTAACCATTTTAACCAAAGAGTTTACCCCGACTTGGAAATATCTGCTGATCATTTTCGAAGAGTGTTGGAAACACTCATATATTGCACGAATGGACTCATTATGTGACATATTGAAGAGCGTGATAGCTAGGACTTCTCGGGAAGTAAATCACAAAGATCCATGCAAATCGTAATTGGATTGCAATTCATCTATTAAATTGCAGAAAAAATAGCTTTTGCCATTCAGAACATTCTGTGAATTCGACTTGAATGAGCTTCCATTAGTTCACTATCCCATTTGTCACCCGTAGATGACAATGAGACTCAAGTTGTCTTACAAATGTGTCTCTGCTAATACTCATGAATCAGACAAACTGTGCTAGTAATGACCGTCGCTTGTTCAACTATCTCTATAATCTCCTCCTTATTTGTTTGGTTCCATTTGTCTGAAAGAATAATGTTAAGCTTATTTCAAAAGAACATGTTATTCTTAATGCAGGTAAATACTTAAATTGTGCACACTGAAAGTATTTTAACCAAGGAAATCCACAAATAATCAAACGTCAAAAGTAGTAAACATCAGTCATAGTTTACAATAGAAATGTCAAATACTACAAATAGTCACTCTATTATAGTAACAAGTAAGAAAAGAAGATGTGCATGATATCTAACTAGTCTGACTCTCAAAATAATAACAGAGGTAAAAAATCCTCTGTTCAAG
The DNA here is from genome assembly GCA_002079205.1 of Phalaenopsis hybrid cultivar. Lineage (NCBI taxonomy): Eukaryota > Viridiplantae > Streptophyta > Magnoliopsida > Asparagales > Orchidaceae > Phalaenopsis > Phalaenopsis hybrid cultivar. The sequence continues at coordinate 24,029 of JXCR01073459.1, forward strand.
GAGCAATGTGAAGAGAGTCTCCCGCTTGTTTCGATCCTCAGAAGTTTCACGGCAAATAAATAGAGGGGCATTTCCTCAAAAAAATTCTGAATTTGAGTCGTGTAGCTTGACAATATCTATCATTGTTGGGTATGCATGGGGAACAGTGTGGGCACTTGAAGTATTGCTAGTGCAGTTTGTCACTAGCTATGATATCTGTTGAGATAAATGAGCTGCCTCAACTTTACTTTTTTCCCCCTTTTATGACGAGGGTGCAGATCGCTTGGAGTTACCGGACTCCCCTTGCTCTCTTATTTTATGGTTGTTCCTCGCAGAACTCACTCGGATGAGCACATTTAGGCTCATCCAAATTAGGGGTGGGCTCTTCTGTTGTAGCTTAGATGTTGACCCTTGCTGCTACAACACCAAGGAACATAGTATCTAGCTTCTCCTCAGCTCATGGTCAATACCAGCAAGTTTAAATTTCCTTGCATTGGGTAAAATCTACAATTAATAAAATTGTCTTCTAAGATGCAAAATTTTAAAGTAAGAAATGTTGAATGTTAGATGTTCCACTAATTGAAATCTTCTATTGCCACCACTTCTCAAGTGCATAAACTGTTTTTCTAATAGGGTCTTATCCAAAATCAGTGCCCCCTCTCTTTAGCTTCTTCCACAACTTTTCCAATTCTTCTTAAGTTGATCTTATTTGTTTTTCAACTGAGTTTTATCGTACATTCAACCAGTTATTTCTTGAAAGAGTTTTGATATATTTTGTCAACCTTTCTTATTGAAATGTGTGGTTGGCCTATTATCATTTTCTACCTCCATCATGCATAAATCACAAAAAAATTATCTTCATCTTCCTATCCCAAATAACGGATATTCCACATTCTTTTAGTTTACCCATTTGATATCTATGTAAGAAAAATAAATGTATCAATATAATTTAGCATGTAAAACAACAATACATGAACCTAAAATAAGAATATGACAAAAAAAAAAAAGTTAGTGCTCGGAGTCAATTCATGGATATCAAAAATAGCTCCATCCAAGATCACCAGTTGTGTTATCATAAAGACCAGATAATATCCGTGTCAAATTAGCATAATAGTTTTTTTTTCATATTCACAACGGGTGATCGATTGAGTTGTTTATTTTTCATATTTGCTCTACTAAAAATTTCACAAGAAATGTGAAATGTGCCCACCAAATCGTATTTTGAAAGCATCACTGTGAACGAAAACCAAATAACCAACGAATCCACAAAAAAACCTAGGTAATAAGATCATATAAATCTCGAGAATCATTTTCGATAAGTTAACAACACCAACTCCACCTCAACATATCTCTCTTTACATAGATACATAAGCACTAGTTTTTAGTTTGTCTAATAAATTTTGTTGGCCAAATTGCTTGTTTTTGCATTCTCCTCAGTGTAGAGTAACATTTTGGTGGATGAATGTTGAGCACTGTTTACATTTTTAAGTTTTTCTCTTTTGAGACTTTTATAAATAGAATTTCATATGTTTTGTTACACATTTGAAGTTTACATAATAGATAAGTGTTAATCGGTTAAGCTCTTTAATAGTTATTTTCCATCATCCATTTGATATGTTATCCGACATATATCCTCAGTGAATGCATATGCATGATACATACGAATAAAATTCTAAAAGAAACAAATTAACTTCATTCCATAGTGTCTACTAATTGATCAGTGCCCAAAATTTAAATGTTGGAATGTATTTCATCATATACCTTACATAACAATTTCTGGATGCTGCTAACTTATCTATAATGTAAACTTCGAATGTGTAACAAAGCACGTGCAATTCTACGCATAAAAGTCTCAGCGGAAGAAAACTGAAAAAGGAAACAGTGTTCAACATCCCCACCCCCCAAATGTTACTCCACAATGAGGAGGTAAAAGCAAACAATTCGACCGGCAAAAATTTGTCAGACAAACTGAAAACCAGTATATATCTATCTAAAGAAAATAAACCAACAAAAAAATTGAAAAATAAACATACGAGTATTGCTCATATATATTTCATCCAATCACTTCTACCCATTGATCAGAACATATAAGGATGTTACTAACTTATTTATCATGCAAATTTCAGATGTGCACCAAAGCTTATGCAATTCTATTTATAAATAATTCAGCAGAAGAAAACTAAAACAACAAAGCAGTGCTTAACATTATTCCCCCAAAAATATTACTTCAAACTAATGAAACAAGAGCAAACAACAAGAGCGAGCAATTCAACCAGCAAAATTTGTCAAACAAACTGAAAACCAGTGCTCACATATCTTTTTAATGAAAATAAACCAATCAAATAAACTGAAATATACAGATGAGCATTACTCATATATATTTCATTCCCATTACTTCTACTGATTGATCAAAAACATTTAAGGATGCTGCTAAATTATCTATCATGCAAAGTTTGAATGTACGACAAAGCATATTCAATTTTATTTATAAATATCTCAACAGAAGAAAACAAAGAAAATGAAGCACTGTTTAACAATCTCCCTCCAAAAAGTTACGACACACTGAGGAGGCAATAACAAACAATTCAATAAACAAAATTTATCAAACAACTGAAAACAAGTGCTCATATATATATCTAAAGAAAATAAACCAACCAAAAAATNTATTTCATTCCCATTACTTCTACTGATTGATCAAAAGCATTTAAGGATGCTGCTAAATTATCTATCATGCAAAGTTTGAATGTAAGGCAAAGCATATTCAATTTTATTTATAAATATCTCAACAGAAGAAAACAAAGAAAATGAAGCACTGTTTAACAATCTCCCTCCAAAAAGTTACGACACACTGAGGAGGCAATAACAAACAATTCAATAAACGAAATTTATCAAACAACTGAAAACAAGTGCTCATATATATATATCTAAAGAAAATAAACCAACCAAAAAATTAAAATAAACAAATGAACATTACTAATATATATTTCATCTCATTGCTTCTACTAATTGATCAAAACAAGGATGCTGCTAACTTATCTATCATGCAAACTTCAAATGTGTAGCAAAACATATGCAATTATATTTATAAAAGTCTTAGCAGAAGAAAACCAAAAAAAAAGGAAACAATGTTCAACATTCTCCATTCCAAAATGTTACTTCACACTAAAGAGGCCAGAGCAAACAATTCGACCAACAAAATTCAGATTAAAAACCAGTGCTCATATATCTATGTAAATAAAATAAACCAACAAAAAAATGAAATAAAAAGATGAACATTGTTCGTATAAATTTCATCTCATTGTTTCTACTGATTGATCAGAACAGGTAAGGATGCAACTAACGTATTTATCACGCAAATTTCAAATATGCAGCAAAACATATGCAATTCTATTTATAAAAGTCTCAGTAAAAGAAAAAAAAAATAGTGCTCAACGTCCCCCCCTCAAAAAAAGACTCCACACGGGATATTTAAAATAGTAAATCTTTAAAAAATAAATAAACAAAACTTTTATATATTTCATTCTGTAGCTTCTATTAGTTGATCAGGATTGATATAGATTTTGTTAGCTTATCTATCGTGCAGACTTACAACTTTGCATGAAAGCATATGCAATTTTAAATGTAAAATTCTTGCATATACTAAAAAAATAACTTCTTAAAGAAATAGATGAAAAAACTCAAATATATCTAATTTCATATATTCTAGTAGTTTATCAGGAGAGTTATAGAGCTAATAAATTGTCTATCATGCAAGCTTCAAATTTGAAATAGTGCATAAACAATTCCATTTATAAAACTATTTCATAAATTAAAAAAGAGAAACAGTGCTCAACATTCTCCTCCCAAAATATTAACCAACTCTGTATAGGAGGAAAGTGAAAACAAATCGACCAACAAATATGAGTGTAAGCATTTGCAGAATAAGTCTACAAAAAATTCTTAAAGAAATAGATGTACAATGCTCATAAATTTTCCATTCCATAACTTCTACTGTTTGATCATGATTAGTATAGATTCTGCTAACTAATCTATCTTGCAAACTTTAACATTGTATCAAAGCATGTGCACTAAGAGAATAAAAAACAAATAGGTGCTCAGAAATCAGCCCACAAAATATTCATCTACACATGCACGGGAAAAAGCAAGCTATTCAACCATCAAACAACAATAGATATATATGCAGATCAAGAACGAAAAAATTTTCACATAAGAAACAAGAAACATTGAGGTAGGCAACAAATGAACCGTAAAAATATAAAAACACAAAGGAGAAAACTTCACTGAAAGACTGCCTTCACGAGGGAGGGGAGTGGAACCAGGTTTCTGCCTCAACGATACGGGTGACAAAGGAGGGCNTCAACTTTGTATAGGAGGAAAGTGAAAACAAATCGACCAACAAATATGAGTGTAAGCATTTGTAGAATAAGTCTACAAAAAAATCTTAAAGAAATAGATGTACAATGCTCATATATTTTCCATTCCATAACTTCTACTGTTTGATCATGATTAGTATAGATTCTGCTAACTAATCTATCTTGCAAACTTTAACATTGTATCAAAGCATGTGCACTAAGAGAATAAAAAACAAATAGGTGCTCAGAAATCAGCCCACAAAATATTCATCTACACATGCACGGGAAAAAGCAAGCTATTCAACCATCAAACAACAATAGATATATATGCAGATCAAGAACGCAAAAATTTTCACATAAGAAACAAGAAACACTGAGGTAGGCAACAAATGAACCGTAAAAATATAAAAACACAAAGGAGAAAACTTCACTAAAAGACTGCCTTCACGAGGGAGGGGAGTGGAACCAGGTTTCTGCCTCAACGATACGGGTGACAAAGGAGGGCAGTGAAGAGTGTATATGCGAGAATAGAGAGTGGGATTACCAAAAATCCGAAGAGGCAGCGATGTCAAAGGCACCTCACAATGGAGCTCCAACCGCAGAATGCCCTCTCCCCCTTNATGAAGAGTGTATATGCGAGAATAGAGAGTGGGATTACCAGAAATCCGAAGAGGCAGCGATGTCAAAGGCACCTCACAATGGAGCTCCAACCGCAGAATGCCCTCTCCCCCTTCTATTTTGGCGTTCAACTTGATGCAGTCCCCAACCAGCGAAGCACGCAAAAAAAAAAAAGGGTTCCCGAACGCGACTTCTCCGGTTCCACAACGTAAAAATTGTCAAAACGAGTTCAAAATGGGTCCTAATTTTGTAAATGAGGGATTTATTTCTCTATATATATGTACTCTATTTGGGAATAATGAATTTAGGAATTTTATTCCCCAAGTAAAATTTACATGGTATCAAAGCAATAGATCTTACCCTAGCCATTAGATTTCCTTCTGCCTGACCGAATCCTTTTCCTATAGCCCTAACTCCTCCATGCTGGTAGGGGTGTAAACGAACCGAACACGTACGAACAGAGCTTATGTTCGTGTTCGGTTCGTTTGAAATTTAGTTTGCTTAAAATAAACTCGTGTTTCAAATTGTTCGTGAAGTCACTGTTCGTGTTCGTTTCTTAACGAATGAGCCGAACACGAGCTGTTCACGAACGANAGTTTGAAATTTAGTTTGTTTAAAATAAGCTTGTGTTTCAAATTGTTTGTGAAGTCACTGTTCGTGTTCGTTTCTTAACGAATGAGTCGAACACGAGTTGTTCACGAACGACAAGCCAATTTGACATCTCTAATATTAATATATATAAATAATATATTATATTAATTATATAACTCATATTATATAAATATATAATATTTATATTAGTATATTACTAATATAGTATATTAATACTATTATTATTATTAATTTATTATATATTATAATTTATAAAATTTAACTTTTTAAAANGATCAATACCTTGAAAAAGTCAAGTGATCCCTAAGAATTTCCGGAGGTGTCTGAGCAAAAGATGGGTCCAATGGTTTAACAATGTCTGTAACCATTTTAACCAAAGAGTTTACCCCGACTTGGAAATATCTGCTGATCATTTTCGAAGAGTGTTGGAAACACTCATATATTGCACGAATGGACTCATTATGTGACATATTGAAGAGCGTGATAGCTAGGACTTCTCGGGAAGTAAATCACAAAGATCCATGCAAATCGTAATTGGATTGCAATTCATCTATTAAATTGCAGAAAAAATAGCTTTTGCCATTCAGAACATTCTGTGAATTCGACTTGAATGAGCTTCCATTAGTTCACTATCCCATTTGTCACCCGTAGATGACAATGAGACTCAAGTTGTCTTACAAATGTGTCTCTGCTAATACTCATGAATCAGACAAACTGTGCTAGTAATGACCGTCGCTTGTTCAACTATCTCTATAATCTCCTCCTTATTTGTTTGGTTCCATTTGTCTGAAAGAATAATGTTAAGCTTATTTCAAAAGAACATGTTATTCTTAATGCAGGTAAATACTTAAATTGTGCACACTGAAAGTATTTTAACCAAGGAAATCCACAAATAATCAAACGTCAAAAGTAGTAAACATCAGTCATAGTTTACAATAGAAATGTCAAATACTACAAATAGTCACTCTATTATAGTAACAAGTAAGAAAAGAAGATGTGCATGATATCTAACTAGTCTGACTCTCAAAATAATAACAGAGGTAAAAAATCCTCTGTTCAAGGAGCAATGTGAAGAGAGTCTCCCGCTTGTTTCGATCCTCAGAAGTTTCACGGCAAATAAATAGAGGGGCATTTCCTCAAAAAAATTCTGAATTTGAGTCGTGTAGCTTGACAATATCTATCATTGTTGGGTATGCATGGGGAACAGTGTGGGCACTTGAAGTATTGCTAGTGCAGTTTGTCACTAGCTATGATATCTGTTGAGATAAATGAGCTGCCTCAACTTTACTTTTTTCCCCCTTTTATGACGAGGGTGCAGATCGCTTGGAGTTACCGGACTCCCCTTGCTCTCTTATTTTATGGTTGTTCCTCGCAGAACTCACTCGGATGAGCACATTTAGGCTCATCCAAATTAGGGGTGGGCTCTTCTGTTGTAGCTTAGATGTTGACCCTTGCTGCTACAACACCAAGGAACATAGTATCTAGCTTCTCCTCAGCTCATGGTCAATACCAGCAAGTTTAAATTTCCTTGCATTGGGTAAAATCTACAATTAATAAAATTGTCTTCTAAGATGCAAAATTTTAAAGTAAGAAATGTTGAATGTTAGATGTTCCACTAATTGAAATCTTCTATTGCCACCACTTCTCAAGTGCATAAACTGTTTTTCTAATAGGGTCTTATCCAAAATCAGTGCCCCCTCTCTTTAGCTTCTTCCACAACTTTTCCAATCCTTCTTAAGTTGATCTTATTTATTTTTCAACTGAGTTTTATCGTACATTCAACCAGTTATTTCTTGAAAGAGTTTTGATATATTTTGTCAACCTTTCTTATTGAAATGTGTGGGTGGCCTATTATCATTTTCTACCTCCATCATGCATAAATCACAAAAAAATTATCTTCATCTTCCTATCCCAAATAACGGATATTCCACATTCTTTTAGTTTACCCATTTTATATCTATGTAAGAAAAATAAATGTATCAATATAATTTAGCATGTAAAACAACAATACATGAACCTAAAATAAGAATATGACAAAAAAAAAAAGTTAGTGCTCGGAGTCAATTCATGGATATCAAAAATAGCTCCATCCAAGATCACCAGTTGTGTTATCATAAAGACCAGATAATATCCGTGTCAAATTAGCATAATAGTTTTTTTTTTCATATTCACAACGGGTGATCGATTGAGTTGTTTATTTTTCATATTTGCTCTACTAAAAATTTCACAAGAAATGTGAAATGTGCCCACCAAATCATATTTTGAAAGCATCACTGTGAACGAAAACCAAACAACCAACGGATCCACAAAAAAACCTAGGTAATAAGATCATATAAATCTCGAGAATCATTTTCGATAAGTTAACAACACCAACTCCACCTCAACATATCTCTCTTTACATAGATACATAAGCACTAGTTTTTAGTTTGTCTAATAAATTTTGTTGGCCAAATTGCTTGCTTTTGCATTCTCCTCAGTGTAGAGTAACATTTTGGTGGATGAATGTTGAGCACTGTTTACATTTTTAAGTTTTTCTCTTCTGAGACTTTTATAAATAAAATTTCATATGTTTCGTTACACATTTGAAGTTTACATAATAGATAAGTGTTAATCGGTTAAGCTCTTTGATAGTTATTTTCCATCATCCATTTGATATGTTATCCGACATATATCCTCAGTGAATGCATATGCATGATACATACGAATAAAATTCTAAAAGAAACAAATTAACTTCATTCCATAGTGTCTACTAATTGATCAGTGCCCAAAATTTAAATGTTGGAATGTATTTCATCATATACCTTACATAACAATTTTTGGATGCTGCTAACTTATCTATAATGTAAACTTCGAATGTGTAACAAAGCACGTGCAATTCTACGTATAAAAGTCTCAGCGGAAGAAAACTGAAAAAGGAAACAGTGTTCAACATCCCCACCCCCCAAATGTTACTCCACATTGAGGAGGTAAAAGCAAACAATTTGACCCGCAAAAATTTGTCAGACAAACTGAAAACCAGTATATATCTATCTAAAGAAAATAAACCAACAAAAAAATTGAAAAATAAACATACGAGTATTGCTCATATATATTTCATCCAATCACTTCTACCCATTGATCAGAACATATAAGGATGTTACTAACTTATTTATCATGCAAATTTCAGATGTGCACCAAAGCTTATGCAATTCTATTTATAAATAATTCAGCAGAAGAAAACTAAAAGAACAAAGCAGTGCTTAACATTATTCCCCCAAAAATATTACTTCAAACTAATGAAACAAGAGCAAACAACAAGAGCGAGCAATTCAACCAGCAAAATTTGTCAAACAAACTGAAAACCAGTGCTCACATATCTTTTTAATGAAAATAAACCAATCAAATAAACTGAAATATACAGATGAGCATTACTCATATACATTTCATTCCCATTACTTCTACTGATTGATCAAAAACATTTAAGGATGCTGCTAAATTATCTATCATGCAAAGTTTGAATGTACGACAAAGCATATTCAATTTTATTTATAAATATCTCAACAGAAGAAAACAAAGAAAATGAAGCACTGTTTAACAATCTCCCTCCAAAAAGTTACGACACACTGAGGAGGCAATAACAAACAATTCAATAAACAAAATTTATCAAACAACTGAAAACAAGTGCTCATATATATATCTAAAGAAAATAAACCAACCAAAAAATTAAAATAAACAAATGAACATTACTAATATATATTTCATCTCATTGCTTCTACTAATTGATCAAAACAAGGATGCTCCTAACTTATCTATCATGCAAACTTCAAATGTGTAGCAAAACATATGCAATTATATTTATAAAAGTCTTAGCAGAAGAAAACCAAAAAAAAGGAAACAATGCTCAACATTCTCCATTCCAAAATGTTACTTCACACTAAAGAGGCCAGAGCAAACAATTCGACCAACAAAATTCAGATTAAAAACCAGTGCTCATATATCTATGTAAAGAAAATAAACCAACAAAAAAATGAAATAAAAAGATGAACATTGTTCGTATAAATTTCATCTCATTGTTTCTACTGATTGATCAAAACAGGTAAGGATGCAACTAACGTATTTATCACGCAAATTTCAAATATGCAGCAAAACATATGCAATTCTATTTATAAAAGTCTCAGTAAAAGAAAAAAAAAATAGTGCTCAACGTCCCCCCCTCAAAAAAAGACTCCACACGGGATATTTAAAATAGTAAATCTTTAAAAAATAAATAAACAAAACTTTTATATATTTCATTCTGTAGCTTCTATTAGTTGATCAGGATTGATATAGATTTTGTTAGCTTATCTATCATGCAGACTTACAACTTTGCATGAAAGCATATGCAATTTTAAATGTAAAATTCTTGCATATACTAAAAAAATAACTTCTTAAAGAAATAGATGAAAAAACTCAAATATATCTAATTTCATATATTCTAGTAGTTTATCAGGAGAGTTATAGAGCTAATAAATTGTCTATCATGCAAGCTTCAAATTTGAAATAGTGCATAAACAATTCCATTTATAAAACTATTTCATAAATTAAAAAAGAGAAACAGTGCTCAACATTCTCCTCCCAAAATATTAATCAACTTTGTATAGGAGGAAAGTGAAAACAAATCGACCAACAAATATGAGTGTAAGCATTTGTAGAATAAGTCTACAAAAAAATCTTAAAGAAATAGATGTACAATGCTCATATATTTTCCATTCCATAACTTCTACTGTTTGATCATGATTAGTATAGATTCTGCTAACTAATCTATCTTGCAAACTTTAACATTGTATCAAAGCATGTGCACTAAGAGAATAAAAAACAAATAGGTGCTCAGAAATCAGCCCACAAAATATTCATCTACACATGCACGGGAAAAAGCAAGCTATTCAACCATCAAACAACAATAGATATATATGCAGATCAAGAACGAAAAAATTTTCACATAAGAAACAAGAAACATTGAGGTAGGCAACAAATGAACCGTAAAAATATAAAAACACAAAGGAGAAAACTTCACTGAAAGACTGCCTTCACGAGGGAGGGGAGTGGAACCAGGTTTCTGCCTCAACGATACGGGTGACAAAGGAGGGCAGTGAAGAGTGTATATGCGAGAATAGAGAGTGGGATTACCAAAAATCCGAAGAGGCAGCGATGTCAAAGGCACCTCACAATGGAGCTCCAACCGCAGAATGCCCTCTCCCCCTTCTATTTTGGCGTTCAACTTGATGCAGTCCCCAACCAGCGAAGCACGCAAAAAAAAAAAAGGGTTCCCGAACGCGACTTCTCCGGTTCCACGTCGTAAAAATTGTCAAAACGAGTTCAAAATGGGTCCTAATTTTGTAAATGAGGGATTTATTTCTCTATATATATGTACTCTATTTGGGAATAATGAATTTAGGAATTTTATTCCCCAAGTAAAATCTACATGGTATCAAAGCAATAGATCTTACCCTAGCCATTAGATTTCCTTCTGCCTGACCGAATCCTTTTCCTATAGCCCTAACTCCTCCATGCTGGTAGGGGTGTAAACGAACCGAACACGTACGAACAGAGCTTATGTTCGTGTTCGGTTCGTTTGAAATTTAGTTTGCTTAAAATAAACTCGTGTTTCAAATTGTTCGTGAAGTCACTGTTAGTGTTCGTTTCTTAACGAATGAGCCGAACACGAGCTGTTCACGAACGACGAGCCAATTTGACATCTCTAATATTAATATATATAAATAATATATTATATTAATTATATAACTCATATTATATAAATATATAATATTTATATTAGTATATTACTAATATAGTATATTAATACTATTATTATTATTAATTTATTATATATTATAATTTATAAAATTTAATTTTTTAAAATATCATTAATTTTTTATATATAATTATTTTAATTTTTTTTTATATTTCGAACAGTAACGATTAAAACACGAACGAACGCATCACTGTTCGTGTTTGATTCGTTTAGTTTACTTATTGAACAAGTCGAACACAAACTCATTGACGAATCGAACACAAACTGTTCGCGAACAACAAGATTTTTTGACAGCTCTACATGCTGGCCCCTTTTCTCCCTAAAGGCATGCTTCTTAGCTTTTTTTTGCAGAGGAATCTTATTTCTGATTTCTCACCACCGTTGGAAATCCTCTCTGCAACAAAATTCTCTGTTGCAGGCTCTCCTCAGGCCAGAACTTCTTCCTACAACCCGAAAACCTTCCCTGCAGGTCGCCAGATTACTCATTGTACGCTTTTTGGTAGATGATGCTGCAAGAGTTCCGTAGCAACAACCACCATAGCAAAATTCTCCACTATCGGTAACACTAAACTCTTCCCCTTCCGTAGAAACAATAGCCACAACAGGATTACTCCTACCTATAGTCATAACATAATACTCTCCGACAAAATTCTCCTTCAACAATAGCAGTAGCAGCCATAATAAAAGGACCAACAACAGCAACAACAAACACCATTCCTAAATACACCGAGGGATGATGACCAAGCATGAGATAATGACTTTAAGTTCTACTCCGAAGGTTAATTCTGAATCAAGGACCAAATATTCGATCTAGTAGACTCCTGAACTCAATGGTCAAAACTTTCTTCAATGGTCACAATCCATGGTTATGTGCACTTGTGGTAAAGGGAAAGAGGGTCATCTCACTAGAGATGATATAGTTCTTGAGAGCACTGACCCTAACCATNGTTCGTTTAGTTAACCGAACGAAAAAAATTTGTTCATGTTCGTCTCGTTTACTTATTGAACAAGTCGAACACAAACTCATTGACGAATCGAACACAAACTGTTCGCGAACAACGAGATTTTTTGACAGCCCTACATGCTGGCCCCTTTTCTCCCTAAAGGCATGCTTCTTGGCTTTTTTTTGCAGAGGAATCTTATTTCTGATTTCTCACCACCGTTGGAAATCCTCTCTGCAACAAAATTCTCTGTTGCAGGCTCTCCTCAGGCCAGAACTTCTTCCTACAACCCGAAAACCTTCCCTGCAGGTCGCCAGATTACTCATTGTACGCTTTTTGGTAGATGATGCTGCAAGAGTTCCGTAGCAACAACCACCATAGCAAAATTCTCCACTATCGGTAACACTAAACTCTTCCCCTTCCGTAGAAACAATAGCCACAACAGGATTACTCCTACCTATAGTCATAACATAATACTCTCCGACAAAATTCTCCTTCAACAATAGCAGTAGCAGCCATAATAAAAGGACCAACAACAGCAACAANCCATCTCAAATCTCCCATCTCCCAGTTAAGCCTTTGAGTTAGGAGAGAAGAGAGTAAGAAGATGCTTATGCTGATTGAAAAAGGGGGTTCACTAAGCCTGAAAGTTCAGCTTCGTCAATCTATAATTCTTCCCATGACTCAAAGGTCAAGAAGAATTTATTGCAAGAAAATTGGCATATCAAAGACAAATGTTGGAAACTTCATGAAAAGCCTGTTAATTGAAAACCTGAAAAATGGTGGATCAAGAAAATACAAATGCTGCTACCACATTTGAAAAATCGGCATAACAATTGACTGAGAAAAAGATTGAAGTATTGAAGAAACTCCTTGGAATTAATTAAGAGCAGCACACTAACCTCGTGACACACCATAATAATATATCATTCTCCTATCTTGTCAATAATTAGAGATTCAGAACTTAAATCATAGATTCAAAGAGCATCTGATCACATGCCAGGAGATATCAATATTCTAGTTAAATATCAAAAGACTTGTAAATCTAAATCAATAAGACTTATAAATGAATCGCAGTAAAATATTGGTGAAAAAGAAGCTGTGGAGCTCTCTCAGGATATTACTCAATCATCTGTCTTATATGTTCCATAACTACAC
>JXCR01073459.1:43290-55822 GCA_002079205.1 Phalaenopsis hybrid cultivar
GGGTCTCTCAAAAAACCAGTTGATGCTCTGGACTCTAAACGTTTTGAAGTTTTGAGGATAGATTTCATAACTTTGCTGATCCAGATATTTCTAGTTTTTTTCACCACACTATTCTAACATGGCAATTGTGCTTTCTTACCTGCTTAGATTGGAGTCTTTTACTGCATTACACCATAACTTGCAATATGTTTATTGGTCAGGGTGGAATATTTGATCATGCGGATCGTTCTTTTTTATAGCATATATGAAACTTATCATACTTCTTTTTTTGTGGGACTGTTTTGAGGGTTGCACTTGCTCGACACTTTCACTGTTTTAGGACCGTTTTGGGCTGATTTTATTCGTTGTTTTGGAATAGCTTAAGTGCGTCATTTTGAGTTAAACTTTTACGATTTTGATGCCTTTAAGTGCAGGTTTTTGCGCCAATCCATTCGCTATTTTTGAGCTTTGTGAACCATTTAAGGATCAATTCATTCACTGCTTTTAGAAGGCTTTGTGCACTACTTAAGTGATAATTTGCTAGCCTTTAAATGTAGATTTACGGGTCTATTCCTTTACTGTTTTTTGGAGAGCTTTGTACCCCAATTAAGTGCTATAAAATGTTGTTTGAAAGCTTACGAGTGTTGTAGGTTGTTGTTTAGTGTTTCTTGAGCTAAGAAATGGTTGTATAAGTTGTCTTTTGGAGTTGTTAATCGTTGTAGGAGGCTGTAGAAAATGTCCAAATGACTGTTTGGTGTCGTTGAAAGCTATACGTTGCTGTTCAGAAATGTAAAATGACCGTTTGGAGTCGTTCAAAGCTATAAGTTGTTGTTTGGAACTTTGAAATTGTTGTTTGGAGTAGTTGGAGGTTGTAGAGCGCTGTTTGGAACTTCGAAATTGCTGTTTGGAGTCATTGAGAAGTGTAGAAGTGTTGATTGGAAGCTGATCTTTGCTGCAATTGTCTGTTTGGAAGCTCCTAATCACTGTAGAAGTGTTGTTCGGGGTTTAGAATTGCTGTGAGAACTGTTTGGAAACTGTCCTTTGCTGTAAATGGTTGATTGGAAGCTGATCTTTACTGTAAGTGGTTGTTTGAAAGTGTCATTGTGGGTTGTACTTTTTTTTGTTCCGTTTCATGACTTTTGGGCTGCACTTTGTTAATTTATGTGGTGGCTTTTTGAGCTTTATTTTTTTTACTCTGAACTTTGGAACATTCGGGCCTATTTTGTGCACTGTCTTGGAACAAACTTAAGCACTCTTCTCGTGAGTCTATTTAATTACAGTTGTTGAAAGATTTTAAATGTTTTTTTAGATTGATTCACTTGCTATTTCCCCATTGGATTTATTAGTTTTGGAAGTGGGTCAACCTTCTCTTTTTGTTTATTTTGTTACTTTTTGTTAAATGGTTAAGTCATAAAGATGAGGATTGATGATTTAATTAATTGGAAGATATAGAAAACCTTAAATTTTTAAACATAAGTTAAAGAGTAGGTTTCCTACACTTTAGAAGCACACCCTAGGTGAGAGCCTATCCACCTAGTCCTCGGTTTAGGCTTCCTACACTTTAGAAGCACACCCTAGGTGAGAGCCCATCCACCTAGTTCTCAGTGAAGGCTTCCTAGAGCTTAAGTAAACACCCTAGGTGAGAGTCCATCCACCTAATTCTCAGCACAGACTTCCTAGTTTTTAGGAGCACACCCTAGGTGAGAGTCCATCCACCTAATTCTCAGCATAGACTTCCTAGATTTTAGGAGCACACCCTAGGTGAGCGTTCATCCACTTAATTTTTGAATAAATAACTAAACTTGACACTTGACTCTGATTCACAAACTAACTAAGACACTAGACATGATGCACCGAGACGTGACCCGTGCTTCCTTAATTAAATCAACAGTGAAATCCTCATAATGAATTAACCTATAATAAAACCCAGTACATCGGGATTTGAGCTTGGATATTACACTCAAATCCTCCAGGCAATTGAGAAAATTTCTTAACGCCACATATGAATCATCGGACTAGGATAAGTCTAGGGTCTAAGTGGCGAGGGCGATGACGACATTGCTTATGTGTGCTTAAACGAGGTATACGAAGTTAGATTATTAGAATAGTATCCCTTACCTCAAGGATCTTCAATAAGGGAGAGGGAAGAACCCATGATACTATTCGTCGATTCTTGGTGGGATCGTTGCCCCCGACACTCTTAGATTGTCGGTAGTTCTAGCACGATTAGGGTGATTAGCCTGTGGACTGTACGACTTTACAAAATATTTACAAAAATAAAACAAAATCTCTTTTGCATGTTAAAAAGAACTCTGCATAAAAAAAAAAAAAACTTAAACAACAGCTTTTGCATGAAAATCAAATAATTTTTCTATGAAAATTTATAAAAGTCAATGGCTAGTCACTTGGATTGAGGTTAAGAACTACCTCCTGTAGATTGTCAAGTTGACAACTCTTACTCAAGGTCGGAAAGCACACAACCCAGCTCTGAGCCCCCACTTTTACCAATATCTTATACCTAGTCCTAATCTTTCATGTGGCTAAGGTTTTCTTTTGCTCGTGTTTTTTACAACTCTTTTTTCTGACTTTCACGCTGGGTTTTCTTGCTTTACTTATTTTTCTTACAAGTTTATTTAAATCTGCTGCAAATTATATTATGCTCGCAACACTAATCACGCAACAGTAGTAGATGCTTAGGTACGCTTTTACAACTTATTTACAACATTTTACATTTCAAATTACATTTTATTTATCCGTAATTTGATCATTCTGCTTGCAAAACCAAACATTGACACCAACACTGTGAAGCACAAATCACCAATCTCAAACACTTAAACATGGAGCCGTCGTGGCGACAGGAGCGTGGAGCCAACTTTGTGGGCATCACGACGAGGAATTCAAACCAAGCAGCAAGAGGATCTACTTCAGCATTATCCTTTCATAGCATAATAACAACCAATAGGACTTCGAGGTAGTTTGTCCAGCGCGACGTAANTTGTCGTTCTTTTTTATAGCATATAAAATATATAAGACTTATCATACTTCATATATGCCCCCGACACTCTTAGGTTGTCGGTAGTTCTAGCACGATTAGAGTGATTAGCCTGTGGACTGTACGACTTTACAAAATATTTACAAAAATAAAACAAAATCTCTTTTGCATGTTAAAAAGAACTCTGCATAAAAAAAAAACTTAAACAACAGCTTTTGCATGAAAATCAAATAAATTTTCTATGAAAATTTATAAAAGTCCATGGCTAGTCACTTGGATTGAGGTTAAGAACTACCTCCTTAGATTGTCGAGTTGGCAACTCTTATTCAAGGTCGGGAAGCACATAACCCAGCTCTGAGCCCCCACTTTTACCAATGTCTTATACCTAGTCCTAATCTTTCATGTGGCTAAGGTTTTCTTTTGCTCGTGTTTTTTACAACTCTTTTTTCTGACTTTCACGCTGGGTTTTCTTGCTTTACTTATTTTTCTTACAAGTTTATTTAAATCTGTTGCAAATTATATTATGCTCGCAACACTAATCACGCAACAGTAGTAGATGCTTAGGTACGCTTTTACAGCTTATTTACAACATTTTACATTTCAAATTACATTTTATTTACCCGCGATTTGATCATTCTGCTTGCAAAACTAAACATTGACACCAACACTGTGAAGCACAAATCACCAATCTCAAACACTTAAACCTGGAGTCGTCGTGGCGACAGGAGCGTGGAGCCAACTTTGTGGGCATCACGACGAGGAATTCAGACCGAGCAGCAAGAGGATCTTCTTCAGCATTATCCTTTCATAGCATAATAACAACCAATAGGACTTCGAGGTAGTTTGTCCAGCGCGACGTAAATCCTCACACTCCCTTTTTTTAGGCTCTTGTACAATCATGTTGTGCAACGTAAGTCCTAACCCTCCTTAGGTTCCGAGATTGTTGTGTGACACGACGTAAATCCTCTTATCTCTGCAGGCTATTTGCGTAATCGAGTATTATGCAAATGTAAGTCCCAAATAATAAAATTGGCAGGATTTAACTATTGAATAACATCTTCTCCAAAACACAGTCACACAGTAGAATAATTTGGGAAGTCACTGAGGATTCTCCTCAAGATTTAGGACATCCCCTACCTTTTCTTTTCTTTGGACTCCTGAAATAACTGTTCCTATTTGAGCCACTCTCACTTGCCTTTTTACATGTTCTACCGTGAAAACTTAAACCTTGAATTCTTGAAGATTAAAACCACTGATCATTATCGAGAGTTTTTTCACGTGACTTTCGTCATTTGAGATGTAATTAACTATAGGGGCTTGCCTCTATAGGGAACTTGGAACTCAGGTAAAATAAACCCTATTTAATCATTGTATTAGATAGGAGAACTTGTCGGTCACACATAAAAGGTTCGCAGACCAAATGGGTGTCATAAATCTCTTAGTTTGCAGGATTGGGTCTATCGTCGAGGTTTACACTTATCTTTCGGGAAGGTGTAGTATTCACAGTATCGGACACGATTATGCAAACTATTGAACTGATGAGATCCATTTGGTCTCATTTTTTTTTAAAAAGAATTAAACCATACTATTTTCAAAACTCAAGCTATATATCTCTTATATTAAATTAAATTTCAAAAAATTATTTTCATATTCATATTTTCAAATAATCATAATCAATCAAAGAGTTGACCGACAATATCCTTGTTTTATCTGAATTTTTTGTGTGCTGTATTGTATGAGTTGGACGTTCTTTTAGATCCTCTCATACAATTTTTCTGTATCCTTTTCGTATTAATATCTATACTTGATTGCTTTAAAAAATGAATCACCAGCATATTATAAAATTTCTTATAGACTCACACACATATGAAATTCTTCTCTCAGCATACATACTGAATTCTTCTCATTGAATTACTGCAGTTTAGAAGTGTGATTACTCTTGGGATATTTTTAGATAACTCACTATATTATTTTAATATTATTTTTAGGTTTTAAACATTTGAACAAGATGAATAGAAAATGAGAACACAAGAAATGTACAATTTTTACTTGTTAATTTTAATTATTTTCTTTAGTGGCTCTTTCATTTATTATTTGAATATTAAATTGTTAGTGATACAATTAGAATAAAAGAAATTGGATTTCCACTGTCTGGCCGTCCGCTCCCATCTTGGTTAACTCCAAACCCCGGGTCCGGTCGTAACAGGTGATTGACTGTTGAAATTTATCAAAACTTAGACCTACTCGAGAAAAATCTCTCTAAACATACAATCGATCCGACCTTTATATGTACCTCAAATTTTTGAGTCTACTGAGCCTATATCCTTCAAAAAAGAAGTCATGTTATGGAATTATCATCCGAGTTACCCTAATTTCAATTATATTACTAAATTGTATCCACATTTGTTTATCAATAAAAAATATAATTTTTATAAGTGTGAGATTTATCAACTTGCCAAAAACACTAGACATAATTTTCACATAATTCAATATAAACCCTCACATCTTTTCATCATCCACAGTGATATCTTCAAAGGTAAAAATCCTAAGTGAGGTTAGACGGTTTGTCTCATTTATGAAAAATCATACTAGAACTATTTGGGTACTCCTAATGAAGGAAAATTCTAAAACAACCCAAATCTTCTGAACTTATCATGACGATTCAAAATCAATTTTGATACAAAGTTCAGATCTTCAAAATTGATAATGCAAAAGAATATTCTAGTTTCATCCTTTGGTTCTATCTCTCAAAAAATATAATCATCCATGTGAATCAATGTATTGTTACCCTACAATAAAATGAAATAGCAGAAAGAAAAAACAAACATTTACTTGAGTTGTCTTGTTCAATTAAGATTTCTAATCAAATTCCAAAATATTTTTAGGGGGAAGTAGTTCTAACTGCAACATACCTTATCAAACGAATGCCTAATGGAGTACTTTGAAATACTACTTCAAGTATTGATAGTTACCCATTCACACATCAGCGTTTTCTCTTGTACTATACCATGTTAAATGTTTGTGTGTGTATCCCATGTTCACATTCATTTCTCAACTCAAACCAAACTTGACATTAAATCTATCTAGTGTTATCTTGGAGGACTTGATTGGAATATCATAGAAAACCTTTGATTGGTTTATTTCCTTTCTATTTCATGTCTTTCTATTTTTTATTCAAAATTATTTCATTCCTAATTTAGGTTGGATATATTTGGTACGTTTGTAAAAAAGAATGAATTGATTTCCCTATGTATATGTACCTTTTTTGTGAATAAAGAATCAAGGAATTTTTAAAATCTACATGAAAGAATTACACGAGAACTTTTAAGTAATATATGGAACCTTGGTGAAAGGTTTTGTTCTGATTAATCTGACCAATGGCAATGATCACACTTCATAGACCTAAATTGATGCATCCTAAAAATACCATAAAGAAAATTGGCAACAAAAAAAAGGAGTAAAAAGTAAAAACATTTCAAACAATTCTGGAGGTTTTCTTTCTTGATGAAAAGATACTAAAAATGTAAATAATGTAGACACTAGAGATTAATAACATACACTTTCAACCCATGCCATTTCTACCAAGAAATTAGAACATTCGTCCTGCAAAAGGAAACAATTGAAAATTTTAGAAAGTATATTGAGAATTGCAAGCGTAAAAATAAAGCCACTCAATTGAACCACACAAAAATTTTCTCAAAGAAAGACATTCAAAGCACGCCAAGAGAAAGAAAAGGATTAATTCAGAGAGTTAGTATATTGGGAATAGCAAGTATAAACATAAAACCGCTCAACTGAATCATACAAACATTTCCTTGAAGGAAACATTCAAAGCATGTGAATAACAACTACGATGCATCCATGCAAACATACATGCATGCGTAAATTTGTATATATCCTGTGAGGGAACATACATCATTCTCATACCTAAAAATTTAAACATAGCTATGGAATATAAGAAACAAAGAACGTCAGACGTCTCTAACATAATTAAACTAATAGCATACAATTTCTAGCATTTCTAAATCATTCAAACATCTATTGGATGCAGAATGACTTTTTTTTTGCAAATGGCATCAATCGCACCAGAAAAAATTCTAGGGTAGTCTTAAAATGAATTAGAATTTAAAACATAAATTATCCATAATATTTATTTTAATGATTTTGATGAATAAAAAATAACAGTTCAACTAAACATAATGGGTGGATTTCTATAAGACTTGATCATTACCAATTTTTTAAACAGAACATTTAAAGTTTTTGAATCAATGATTAATACAGAATCCTAAGATCTTATTAAATGTGATGTGCCAGAAGTTAATTCACTTGTGAGAAGTGAGTAAGATTTGGCTAGGTCATTATTCATAAAATATGCTTACAACTAATCTAGTTAGAATAAAAGTGGCAAAGGTTTGGCCATGACATTTGCTGGAAGGGACACTACAATCAGTCAAAATGTAATGAAAAGTAGAGAATAACTTGCAAGGCCCAAAACATAAAAAATATAATATTATTAGTAAAAATGGCCCGGGATCATATCAATAGAAATTTCAGAAATAGTTAGTGAACAAATAATTAAAGAAGTAAGATTTTCTACTTGCAGTTTTAGAAAATATCAATAGTTTGGCTATTAAATTTATACATATGACATAAGAAAAATATATGGCATGCTTCAAGGAGACATAAAATATTAAAAGCAGGTAAAAAAAATATCAGAAAACTTTAATTAAGTTGGATGTCTTAATGTTAAAGCCTAACTTACCCTAAAACAAATCATTAATAAAATTGCACCGATTAAGGGCCCGTTTGGGGCAGCTTATAAGTGCGGCGACGTTTTGAAAAGGCCGCCTTAGTAGTTGTTTCGTGCGTTTGAGGGGCGTTTTTCCAAAACGTGTTTTCTAATTTCTACTACACGCGGACCGCGGGTATACCCCCGCGATCCGCGTTCGGCTTCTACCTGTTNATATCAGAAGACTTTAATTAAGTTGGATGTCTTAATGTTAAAGCCTAAGTTACCCTAAAACAAATCATTAATAAAATTGCACCGATTAAGGGCCCGTTTGGGGCAGCTTATAAGTGCGGCGACGTTTTGAAAAGGCCGCCTTAGTAGTTGTTTCGCGCGTTTGAGGGGCGTTTTTCCAAACCGTGTTTTCTAATTTCTACTACACGCGGACCGCGGGTATACCCCCGCGATCCGCGTTCGGCTTCTACCTGTTTACTCCATTGCCCTCGCGACTTCGCCCTACGTTTCTCCTCTACCAAAAGCCGAAAGCCGCCCCCCTCGTCTCCTCTCTCCGATCCTCCCTCTGCTCCTCTATCCTCTCTCCGATCCTCCCTCTCGTGTCCTCTCTCCGATCCTCCCTCCGTATCCTCTGTCATGGAGCCTCAGAAAGCTGGGGCAGGGGGTGATTTTGGCAAAGTGTTTGCAACCAATTCTACAGAAATAAAAGGAGTCTCTTGAAGAGATACGAGCAAGACAAAGGTATTTACTTCTTCAATCTGTTCCGGTTCTGAGTGATCCTCCTTCTGAATTACATTCTCCTTCATTAGGCTTTCTANCTCCTCTCTCCGATCCTCCCTCTCGTGTCCTCTCTCTGATCCTCCCTCCGTATCCTCTGTCATGGAGCCTCCGAAAGCTGGGGCAGGGGGTGATTTTGGCAAAGTGTTTGCAACCAATTCTACAGAAATAAAAAGGAGTCTCTTGAAGAGATACGAGCAAGACAAAGGTATTTACTTCTTCAATTTGTTCCAGTTCTGAGCGATCCTCCTTCTGAATTACATTCTCCTTCATTAGGCTTTCTAGTTAGGATGGTTCTTGCTGTGATGTGTGCCATAAGTGAAAAAGGAAGGAGCTTTTAAGAAACTAGGAATGCGACATGTATGAAGTGAAATCAAATTTCTTTTTTCTGTGTTTCATCCTAAAGGTGTAATATAGATGGGCTTTGAGTAATGATTTTTAATCAAAATTGGAGTTTTTGGTATTGCTTACTATTGATAAATTTAGTTATTTGAGCTTCCTGGAANCGTAATATAGATGGGCTTTGAGTAACGATTTTTAATCAAAATTGGAGTTTTTGGTATTGCTTACCATTGATAAATTTAGTTATTTGAGCTTCCTGGAACTAGTAAACTATTTGTCCCTAACTGTTCATGAATATAAGCCTTATGTCCCTCATTCTCTTTAGTTTGAGTTTATGTTNTTCTCGACTCTTAAACTTCATTGTCACAAATGAGGCTTACATCCTTTTTTTCTAAAGCATGCCTCAAAGCATAAATCATTGAGAAATTTAAAGCAATGCCTTAACTAGGTTATGAAAAATAAATAAATAAATAAGTTATATAATATTATCACTATATATTATATTATACTATATTATATTTATATTTAATATAACTTATATAATNGTCTCGACTCTTAAACTTCATTGTCACAAATGAGGCTTACATCCTTTTTTTCTAAAGCACGCCTCAAAGCATAAATCATTGAGAAATTTAAAGCAATGCCTTAACGAGGTTATGAAAAATAAATAAATAAATAAAGTTATATAATATTATCACTATATATTATATTATACTATATTATATTTATATTTAATATAACTTATATAATGCATTGAAAATGTCAAACAATAATTTAAGTATGATAATTTTATTGTGTTAGTAACTCATTCTTTTATTTTGAATTATACTGGCTCTAATATTAATTAAGATAGAAACTAAGTAGACAATTGTGGGGATTGAATAAGATTTGAAAGATACCAATAAAATAGAATTAGATGATAAATACGACATATATTTTGAAGATGACGAAAAAAGAGATGAGGTCATTATGGATTAAGGTTCTAGTGACATTTTAAAATTTTTAGTGTATGCTTACCTAAAATTATATTTAAAACTTATATTTTATAAAAATACTTAGGATTGAGGTTTGTAGTTTATAGCTTTACAATAATAAACTAAATTAAGATATTGAATATTAATGTCATANAGTCACACATAAAAGGTTCGCAGACCAAACGGGTGTCATAAATCTCTTAGTTTGCAGGATTGGGTCTATTGTCGAGGTTTACACTTATCTTTCGGGAAGGTGTATTATTCGCGGTATCGGGCACGATTATGCAAACTATTGAACTGATGAGATCCATTTGGTCTCATTTTTTTTAAAAAGAATTAAACCATACTATTTTCAAAACTCAAGCTATATATCTCTTATATTAAATTAAATTTCAAAAAATTATTTTCATATTCATATTTTCAAATAATCATAATCAATCAAAGAGTTGACCGACAGTATCTTTGTTTTATCTGAATTTTTTGTGTGCTGTATTGTATGAGTTGGACTTTCTTTTAGATCCTCTCATACAATTTTTCGGTATCCTTTTCGTATTAATATCTATACTTGATTGCTTTAAAAAATGAATCACCAGCATATTATAAGATTTCTTATAGACTCACACACATATGAAATTCTTCTCCCAGCATACATACTAAATTCTTCTCATTGAATTACTGTAGTTTAGAAGTGTGATTACTCTTGGGATATTTTTAGATAACTCACTATATTATTTTAATATTATTTTTAGGTTTTAAACATTTGAACAAGATGAATAGAAAATGAGAACACAAGAAATGTACAATTTTTACTTGTTAATTTTAATTATTTTCTTTAGTGGCTCTTTCATTTATTATTTGAATATTAAATTGTTAGTGATACAATTAGAATAAAAGAAATTGGATTTCCACTGTCTGGCCGTCCGCTCCCATCTTGGTTAACTCCAAACCCCGGGTCCGGTCGTAACAGGTGATTGACTGTTGAAATTTATCAAAACTTAGACCTACTCNGTTTTCTTTAGTGGCTCTTTCATTTATTATTTGAATATTAAATTGTTAGTGATAGAATTAGAATAAAAGAAATTGGATTTCCACTGTCTGGCCGTCCGCTCCCATCTTGATTAACTCCAAACCCCGGGTCCGGTCGTAACAGGTGATTGACTGTTGAAATTTATCAAAACTTAGACCTACTCGAGAAAAATCTCTCTAAACATACAATCGATCCGACCTTTATATGTACCTCAAATTTTTGAGTCTACTGAGCCTATATCCTTCAAAAAAGAAGTCATGTTATGGAATTATCATCCGAGTTACCCTAATTTCAATTATATTACTAAATTGTATCCACATTTGTTTATCAATAAAAAATATAATTTTTATAAGTGTGAGATTTATCAACTTGCCAAAAACACTAGACATAATTTTCACATAATTCAATATAAACCCTCACATCTTTTCATCATCCACAGTGATATCTTCAAAGGTAAAAATCCNCTTATCAACTTGCCAAAAACACTAGACATAGTTTTCACATAATTCAATATAAACCCTCACATCTTTTCATCATCCACAGTGATATCTTCAAAGGTAAAAATCCTAAGTGAGGTTAGACGGTTTGTCTCATTTATGAAAAATCATACTAGAACTATTTGGGTACTCCTAATGAAGGAAAATTCTAAAACAACCCAAATCTTCTGAACTTATCATGACGATTCAAAATCAATTTTGATACAAAGTTCAGATCTTCAAAATTGATAATGCAAAAGAATATTCTAGTTTCATCCTTTGGTTCTATCTCTCAAAAAATATAATCATCCATGTGAATCAATGTATTGCTACCCTACAATAAAATGAAATAGCAGAAAGAAAAAACAAACATTTACTTGAGTTGTCTTGTTCAATTAAGATTTCTAATCAAATTCCAAAATATTTTTAGGGGGAAGTAGTTCTAACTGCAACATACCTTATCAAACGAATGCCTAATGGAGTACTTTGAAATACTACTTCAAGTATTGATAGTTACCCATTCACACATCAGCGTTTTCTCTTGTACTATACCATGTTAAATGTTTGTGTGTGTATCCCATGTTCACATTCATTTCTCAACTCAAACCAAACTTGACATTAAATCTATCTAGTGTTATCTTGGAGGACTTGATTGGAATATCATAGAAAACCTTTGATTGGTTTATTTCCTTTCTATTTCATGTCTTTCTATTTTTTATTCAAAATTATTTCATTCCTAATTTAGGTTGGATATATTTGGTACGTTTGTAAAAAAGAATGAATTGATTTCCCTATGTATATGTACCTTTTTTGTGAATAAAGAATCAAGGAATTTTTAAAATCTACATGAAAGAATTACACGAGAACTTTTAAGTAATATATGGAACCTTGGTGAAAGGTTTTGTTCTGATTAATCTGACCAATGGCAATGATCACACTTCATAGACCTAAATTGATGCATCCTAAAAATACCATAAAGAAAATTGGCAACAAAAAAAAGGAGTAAAAAGTAAAAACATTTCAAACAATTCTGGAGGTTTTCTTTCTTGATGAAAAGATACTAAAAATGTAAATAATGTAGACACTAGAGATTAATAACATACACTTTCAACCCATGCCATTTCTACCAAGAAATTAGAACATTCGTCCTGCAAAAGGAAACAATTGAAAATTTTAGAAAGTATATTGAGAATTGCAAGCGTAAAAATAAAGCCACTCAATTGA
>JXCR01073470.1:6146-16823 GCA_002079205.1 Phalaenopsis hybrid cultivar
TAATGGGTGATCTCAGAGGAGAAACGAGCACAGAATCTGACGAGTAGTGGATCTCATATGTTGCATTTTTGTTTGTGTGTTTAGATTTGAACTTTATATTTACTTTGCATTAGAATTATGCTTAAAGATCTCTGTATAGTTGAGACTAAGCATAGGATGTTTTGTTTTCAGCGTTTTGAGTGTTGTGGCTTGGATTGCGACGCTGAATTAATGTATTGAGGTTGAGAAAATACCTACTTTAGGTGTGTTATGTAACGTTTATTGTATCCTTTGGAATTTATCTATAAATGTGATGTTATGTTTTGTGAAAGTTTGTATGTGTTAAGTACATCAATTAACTATTCAAAATTAGGTTTATAAAGATTAAACGGATGTCGTTTAGGCTTAGAATTGATTAAAATCGTAAAAATATGGAATTTGGACAAAACCAATAGAGCCCGCCGACGACGCCCTCGACGCCGCCGACGATGGGAATTTCCCAAGACTTAGGTTCAAAAACAAAATAGAGCGCGCCAACGGCGCCGTCGACCCTGCCGTCGGCGAGATCACAAAAATACCTATTTAACAGCGATTTTGACCGGTTAACCGCCACTATTCATCATCCCCTTCCTCTTAAAAACACCATTTTCGAACTAGGGCTTGATAGATCTTGGATTGGGAGACGATTTCAAGGCTGTCTGATATCAGATTTGATCTTCTTTAGGTAAGAGCTTCACTCCAAGCTAAATATATTTGATTTTCACCACGTATTTCTTCCACATTGAGGAAACCCAAAATTTTGAAAATGTGAAGAAAATCTTGAAAGAAATTCATGGATCTTAATGTTGAACTCCTAGAATTACCATTGGAAGCCATTATTTACATATTAGAAGTAATTTTTGGAAATTTTCTTTAATTGATTAGGTTAAAAATGGCTCCATGTCAAAAGAGAAGAGTTGAGTTTGACAATTCATGCTTCGTCAATGTGATGGCTCAAACTCGATTCACTTCGATACTTCAAGGAAAAAAATGTATTCAAGATCGAGTTTTCGAGAGTCCGGGAGGAGAAATTGAACAGGTTATTGCCGAACAGAGGTGGGAAAACTTTTGTTACACCACCAATAAAGCCTATGCAAATGTGGTGAAAGAGTTCTACGCCAATGTAATTTATGCTGAAGATGGAATTGTGCAAGTGCGTAGACNTTAGAATTACCATTGGAATCCATTATTTACATATTAGAAGTAATTTTTGGAAATTTTCTTTAATTGATTAGGTTAAAAATGGCTCCATGTCNTATTAAACAGATGTCATTTAGGCTTAGAGTTGATCAAAATCACAAAAATACGGAATTTGGACAAAATCAATAGAGCCCGCCGACGACGCCCTCGATGCCGCTGACAGCGGAATTTCCCGAGACTTAGGTTCAAAAATAAAATAGAGCACGCCGACGGTGCCATCGACCCCGTCGTCGGCGAGATCGCAAAAATACCTCTTTAACAGCGATTTTGACCGGTCAACCGCCACTATTCATCATCCCCTTCCTCTTAAAAACACCATTTTTGAACTAGGGCTTGATAGATCTTGGGTTGGGAAACGATTTCAAGGCTGTTTGATATCAGATTTGATCTTCTTTAGGTAAGAGCTTCACTCCAAGCTAAATATATTTGATTTTCACCATGTATTTCTTCCACATTGAGGAAACCCGAAATTTGAAAATATGAAGAAAATCTTGGAAGAAATTCATGGATCTTAATGTTGAACTCTTTGAAAAATGTGAAGAAAATCTTGGAAGAAATTCATGGATCTTAATGTTGAACTCTTTGAATTACCATTGGGAGCCATTATTAACATATTAGAAGTAATTTTTGGAATTTTTTATTATTGATTAGATTGAGAATGGCTCCACGTCAAAAGAGAAGAGTTGAGTTCTACAATTCACGCTTCGTCAATGTGATGGCTCAAACTCGATTCACTTCGATACTTCAAGGAAAAAAATGTATTCAAGATCGAGTTTTCGAGAGTCCGGGATGAGAAATTGAACAGGTTATTGCAGAGCGGAGGTGGGAAAACTTTTGTTACACCACAAATAAAGTCGATGCAAATGTGGTGAAAGAGTTCTATGCCAATATAATTTATGCTGAAGATGGAATCATGCAAGTGCGTAGACTTCCTGTGGAATTTACTGCCGCCGGCATTAACACTTTTTATGAAGTCTCTGATTCTTACATCTGCCACTATGAATCGTTTAGTACGATGGAAGAACCCCTCAATGATGTGATTAACCTTCTCACTGATGGGAAAGGAATGTGGAAGATAAAGCAATGAGAACGGGTAAACTTTTCTGCTTCCATGTTAAATGCCACCTCTAAGGCGTGGCACTATTTCATTTCCTCTACTCTGTTACCGACTTACCACCATAATGAGGTAACTAGAGATAAAGCTATCTGTATTCAGAATAACAAAACTATAAATGTGGGGAAGATTATTTTCAAGAATATATTGACTACGACAAGGNCCACTTTCTCTTTTTCAGTTTCCTTTCTTTCTGCACTCTTATTTTCAATTCTTTTCCACTTCTTAATTATATCACTTTTATATGTTCTTTTCCTTGACCTTTAGGATTTAATTCCACAGTACTAGGAAAAGTTCCCAATGTTCGGTTACTAAGCGCAGTAGCGATATACCCCAATTTGTTTTCAATATTCTTGATAGCAGTTCCTTGATTTTATAGTTTTTTCCTTGAGTTTGTAATTGATTTCCTTGATTTTACAGTTGTTGACCCATGTTCAGTATCAGCTCTTCCATAGATAACTTGTTTTCCCTAAATTGAGTGTTACTGTTAAATCTAGAGGATAAGAAGGTCTACAATTAACTTTTCCTTGGTTGGNCATGCAAGACTATGGCCCAGTTCGGGGTGACGGTAGGCCAGCGGCGTGGCCCACTGCTGCGAGTTCGCACTGTTTGGGGCGGCTGTAGGCTAGTGGTGCGACACGTTTATCATAAAATTCAGGCGGCGGGTTGGACCCCGTGGCCCGTGTTTCATTTGGTTTTTTACGGTTGTGCCCTCCTTTCCTTCGAGATTCGTCCGCTCGAATCCTCCTCTACGAAGTTACAATCTCTTACTCCTCTTCCTCCTCTTCTCCTGCGCTTCTAACGCTACCTAGTCCCTCTTCCTCTTCTTTCTTCTCTGTTCCATAGCGGTAAGCAATTTTTTAGAAATNAATGCAAGACTATGGCCCAGTTCGGGGTGACGGTAGGCCAGCGGCGTGGCCCGCTGCTGCGAGTTCGCACTGTTTGGGGCGGCTGTAGGCTAGTGGTGCGACACGTTTATCATAAAATTCAGGCGGCGGGTTCGACCCCGTGGCCCGTGTTTCATTTTGTTTTTTACGGTTGTGCCCTCCTTTCCTTAGAGATTCGTCCGCCCGAATCCTCCTCTACGAAGTTACAATCTCTTACTCCTCTTCCTCCTCTTCTCCTGCGTTTCTAACGCTACCTAGTCCCTCTTCCTCTTCTTTCTTCTCTGTTCCATAGCGGTAAGCAATTTTTTAGAAATAGAAATTTCAGGAACCATTCTTTGAGTGCAAGTATCAATGCGAATGTTTGCTCTTTAGATTTCTTATGTTAAATTTGTAAATATTGTTTGGTGGTATGGATGTGAATGCTTGATGTTTGAGTGAGTTATTGGTGGCTAAATTTTTTGTTTGGTAAATTATATCAAAGAAAAAGAAATTTTTGAGGATATGGCTTGGGGATGTAATCAACAATTAAATGTTAGATATGTTTGAGTGAGTTATTTGTAGCATGCTTGATATTCATTATTACGTAAGGTGTTTATCTAGATTTTTGTACCATTTTGAAGTGAATTTTTGTGTATGAAGTATTAAATATATGACTAAAACAGTTCTGTTACAAACATCAATACTACACATGGGCAAATTTGTCATTTGTCCATATACAGCTGCTGCATAGCTGTTTTCAAACCGCAGAAAAAAACAGTAAGTCAGCTTCCNCAAATATATGATTAAAACAGTTCTGTTACAAATATCAATACTACACATGGGCAAAATTGTCATTTGTCCATATACAGCTGCTGCATAGCTGTTTTCAAACCGCAGAAAAAAACAGTAAGTCAGCTTCCCCGCAGTAGCTTTCAGGGGCAGCTAAATAGCAACAACTTATTGATAAGCTGAAGCTGCCCCAACAAACCCTATATCTCATTATATAGATAGACCAGGGCTCCTAATATGAAAAATACTATGATGACCATGAGTGTCCCACTTCATTTCACCTAGAACAAAATAAATTATTTTGGAGATTTGAAAGGTGAACAAGGTGGCGACGGAGACGAACTTGATTTTTGCATAATTATAAGTACTCTATAATATACATGCATTATGAACCATCTAGAAGGACTAGCATGGCTGTAATTGACTAAACGATTTATGAAGAATTTGGAGATTTTGGATATGAATGTCAATGTACATTATCAACCACATTATTAACATGGGAAAATATCCTATGAAAATATGGTTGTGACATTGATGATGGTATAAAGTTGGCATTATTCCATAGCTTATGGACACAAATATGACATTTGATAGTGGAAACAAAGGAAAATCAAAGTTGGCCAATGACATAGGATGTTATGATAGTTGAGAAACAATCTATACCTTGAGTTGTAGAGGTTTTGGAGCAACAATAGTGGTTATAGGCCCTTAAGACAAAGGTGTATCATTAATCTTTGGTAAGATCATTTATGCACATGGATCTTGTGGGAGGTCGATATTGGGTTGCAGTAGCCCAAAATGGGTGTGTGTGAGGTTTTATGGGATNATAAACAATTAATTTAATAAACAAATTTTGTTAAATTAATATTTTAGTTGATTAAAATAAATTTGTTGAATCATAAGTTCTCTTTTGAAAGTACACGCCCGAGAGAGGAGAGAGAGAGGGAGAGCAAGAGTAGATTAGATAGAGAATATTGAGGGGAAAAGTCCTTTATTCATCATTTGACCTCCAATCTATAAAGGCCTAATAGTACAGTAATGGAAATGTGGGAACAATTATGGTAACCGCTCTAAATGTAATTAATGTGCTAATTTAATATGAAATTTAAATTATAATTTGAGTGGAGTACAACAACTACCAATTCGTAGATGTGTTGAGTTTGGTTGATTGAGGCGACCGATCTCATGAAGGTTTCTCTTGACGGAAAATGGTCGTTTGACTAATTTTGATTGGTTGGCCCTAAGAGTGGCCAGGTAGTTGGGACCCTAGGCAAGATCCCCTAACTGGATCCGTTGACATCACATATCGATCGACTCAACCGAGCAGTCAGTCGTCAGATTGGTTTAGATTGTGCTCTTTGGGTTTCAATTGTCAGACCATCATCCTCAATCGTTTGATCCCTTAAGTTTCATGCTAGTGGTTTTGGTGCATATATATTAATTCCTCGAGATTTTCTGCTCCTTTATAGCGATAACAACATAAGGACAAAGAAATTATTACATAATAAGTGACACTAAAATATAAACTATTAATTTAATAACCAAATTTTCTTTGGGTTTTGTGTTAGTGAGCTCTATAAAGGACCATATGGGTAGCATTACATCCTTTGTTGCCAACTCTTTCCGATGGCTGAGAGNTTAAAATATAAACTATTAATTTAATAACCTAATTTTCTTTGGGTTTTGTGCTAGTGAGCTCTATAAAGGACCATATGGGTAGCATTACATCCTTTGTTGCCAACTCCTCCCGATGGCTGAGACACATTATGGCTGACAATACTTGCTAGTATGATATGGACGCCCAGCAGCAAGCTACGACAAGCTTTCGGGATCCTGCCTTTGCAACAACTGTAAAGGAGAAAAGGGTTATAAAGAAAGAGAAGCAATTAAGAAACGAACCTNTGATCCTGCCTTTGCAACAACTGTAAAGGAGAAAAGGGTTATAAAGAAAGAGAAGCAATTAAGAAACGAACCTACGTCAGTCGATCAAGTAGCCTCATCTGAGAGTCTTGAGGAAAGAAGCCTCACAAGGAAACCTGGCTCTTGGGCTAGCATGGGCGTGGTTGTTGAGGGTCAACAGAAACTGATTGCCGGTGGTACTGAGGTCGGTGAAAAGAGGTCGAAGGAAATGAAAGCCCTCAGATCTCCGCAGCTACCACCCCAGAAGGGCGGAGGTATGTTGTCATAAGAGAAAGACGAACTTTTGAAATCTTTTTCTACAATGAATATATTTTTAATAATTCCTTGACAATATCTTAAATGCAGAAAAATTGGTCAGGTTGGAGGCCGCAAAGATGACGAACCATCGAAAGATGTTGTTGAGTCTGCTTCCACTGTTGCGGCCAAGCCACAGGGAATGATCACCCAGCACCAACTTTGATCAATACACAGGGTATCACCCACTCATTTCTTACGGTTGAGCCGTTTTTTGACATCGCTCGGCCATTATAGCGGTTCCCAACAGGAGCAACTCAAGTGGCTGTGACTTTTCTCCAAATTTACGGAGCGACAAGCCAATGTAGTTGGATCTTCGGCAGGTGTGGTCGGTTCTTCGGAGGGAGTGGCCAGACTTTCTACTGAAGATCTTGTGCGGGAATTGTCATTCTATATGACAATCATTGACTCACAGGTGGCAGCACTGCGAGTGGAGGTCGCCACCTTGCAATTTGGATCCTTCGTGAGTCGATCATTCTAAGTAGGTTCCAGTGTGACGCTGACTGTAAAAAACATATTAGATTAGGTGGAGAGTTGGTCTTCCAAAGGTTAATTCAGATGTGGCATGCCTCGACTGAAGCCTCAGAAGACCCATTNATAAGGATAAGTAATATTTTAAGTTTGGGAGATTTTGATACGCCTAAAATATATAGTATTTTTAGACACATTTTTATATATTTTTGAGATATTGCGCTTTAATGGAAGGTATTTTTGTGTTTTTCTTTCAGCTATAGGTAAAAATGTGAAAAATGCTTAAAGGAGTGAAAAGGGACCAAATTTGGAACAAATAGGTTAACAATGTGCAAAAAAATTTTGGCGCCTAAGCGCCAGATCCGGCGCTTAAGTGAAATATAATCTGAATTATCATTGTCTTTGCATATTATCAATATCCAGGGATCAAGTTTTTGGCGCCGTTGTCGGGGAATCAAAAGCAAAATTTCTACTTTTAGAAATTTCTATTTAAAATTTAAGTATTGTATCTTATTTTCTGTGTGTGTTTTGAATTTTATTTTATTTTATTTTATAATAGTGTATTGCGTAGTTCAGCCCTATGATTCTGAATTAGAAAGAACTATTAGAAAAATCAGAAAAACCAAAGAAATTATAAATTTTCAAAAATCTAAAAAATTATAGAAATGGCAGACCAAAATAATCAAAATGCTGAAATTCATCAAGAGTTTAGACTTTTAAGAGATTATGCCAACCCTACTGTAGAAGAACTTCATTGTAGTATTCAAAAATCTTCTGTAGTGGCTAATTCATTCGAGCTTAAACCTGCTATTATCCAAATTGTATCAAATAATCAGTTTGGGGATCACCCACTAAAGGTCCAAATTTACATCTTGCCAATTTTCTAGAATTGTGCGCTACATTTAAATGCGATGGTGTATCAGATGATGTCATAAGACTTAGGTTCTTTTCTTTCTCACTGAGGGATAAAGCTAAGATATGGTTGAATTCTTTAGCATCTGGATCTATTAGAACTTGGGGTGATTTAGCACAAAAATTTCTTGCTAAATATTTTCCACCATAAAAAATTGTAAAGCTTAGAAATGATATTACATCTTTTAATCAGTTAGAAGGGGAATCTATTTATGAAGCATGAGAAAGATTTAAAGAACTCTCAAGAAAGTGTCCACACCATGTTATACCATATTGGTTAATAATTCAAACTTTTTATAATGGATTAGTTGGATCTCTTAGATCAATTATCGATGTCGTTGTTGGTGGTTCATTGATGTCAAAACTATTTCATGACGCCTACGCTATAATTGAAGAAATTACTACTAATAATTTTCAATGGCCTTTTGAGTGGGTAAATCCTAAGAAAGTAGCCAACATTCATGAAACTGATGCATTTACCATGCTAGCAAATCAAGTTGCTGCAATTTCAAGGGAGTTAGACCAATTTGGAATGAATTTTTCTCATTCAATTTCCATGATTGAAGAGAATTTATTAGGCCAAATGGTAGATTCTCAAGCATCATTAGAAATTTTGAATCACTTAGTCCAAATGAATTTACTAAACTCAACTTAATGAGTTCCATAATTTCATTTAGACCGTGGGAAAACTTGTTAGCAACCGTAGGTTACCTCCTCCGAGGGTTCCCGATCTTCCAATAGAGACATTTTTATTTTAGTTGAAGTTGTATTTTGTGATGTTTGTGATTAAATTTTGAGTTGTCTTATATTTTGAAATANGATTTTATAGAATATTTATTTTTTTATTATTGACTTCTATATTTCTGTAGTATACGTTGATGGATGTATGTTTAGGCAGAGTTTCAGTTGCTATTAGCATTTCACTATTTTTTTTTTATTGCATGCATTCTATATCAGCTTGACTCATAAGATGCTCACAGAAAAAGGAAACAATTTTGAGTAATTAGGGAAAGATGGACTCTCTTTTTTTTCTCTTTAAATTGTATGATGAATGAGTGTTTATTGACTAATTCTTGAGGTAAAATGTTAAACTAAAAAAACCTATATTGCATATGTTCTTCATCATTTTTCAATTCATTCAACCCTATTTGTGATACCGGAGTTAACCCAAAGAACAATAGAAAATCAAATATTATTACTGAAAATAATAATGAGATTACAACCAAACACATTTGAAAGGAAAAACAATACAAACAAAACACAAAAACTCGACTAGGAGTTGATTCAGGGGTGATGTAGATCGGCTAGGTGGATTGGAATGACAGAAATACGTGGTGGTACAGGATGGTTGCATCATGCGGGCAGCAAGTATGATTGTTGTCCTGGCTGGTGGCAGCATAAAGTTGGAGTGGCTAGTTAGGATACAGCTGAGAGGTGGTGTTTCCTAGTTGTTCTATGTTTCAGTGGCAAAGTGGGAGGGCTGGAATAGCGAGAATAGGACTGTAAAGGGATGGTTTGGGTGGCAGGGGAAGGGGAGGGGGCTGGGAGGTTGTTGGCTGCAGGAAATAATATGGCGAAGGGGTTCTTGGGTGGCGACAGTGGTACNCCAATGCAGTCTGTCTAGGATTGGTGCATGATGGAGGGAATGAGTGGGTGCATAGAGATGGTTGTATGCACGAGTGGGTAATAGGCGCTATGTGGCAATTAACGCTTGCAACATATGTAGCAGGTAGCAACAAAGGCATGGCTTGGATGGGGT
The DNA here is from genome assembly GCA_002079205.1 of Phalaenopsis hybrid cultivar. Lineage (NCBI taxonomy): Eukaryota > Viridiplantae > Streptophyta > Magnoliopsida > Asparagales > Orchidaceae > Phalaenopsis > Phalaenopsis hybrid cultivar. The sequence continues at coordinate 15,490 of JXCR01073470.1, forward strand.
CTTACAAAGTCTTAGTTAGTCAAAGTTCACATGAGTTAAAGTGTGAGGGAAGGTGTGGATGGATTTATGGTGAGGCAACATGGTGGGATCACAGAAAATGCTGTAGTCACTATGGAACAATTGATGGATTGGGTTTGTTGTGAAACTTGTTGGTTCGATGATGAAGATGAGGCTTACAAGGTGATGATAGATGAGCATGATTTTTGACTCTAATATCCTTGATACAGTTGCAGGGAAAATGATGTCATAAGAAAATAAGATAGATAGAGAGAGAAAGATACAAGATGTTAGATTAATCAATATTTCTTTCTCCTTTCTCTCGCGCACATGCACATATATATAACATGTTAAAAATAATTGGTCACATGCTTAAAATTTAATACGAAAAAAATCTTCAAAATATGCGTGTGCTCTATAATAAAGTCATGTTTATAAGAGTGGCTGTGAGAAACTTCTAAATGAGACTTAATTAAAGTTTTAGTTAAAATGGGTACCATTTATTTTTGAGGGACTATAAACTACAAGTGGATACACGAATGCAAGGCTTATCGGTTGAATTGCGGTTTAGTAAATAAGGCATAGCCTAAAATAAGTAATACCTGATCCCCACTGTATGAAATCATTACCAGTATCATTAACATTTAATATATCACAACCTTATTAGCGCAAGATAAAAAACCATAAATTTATCAAAAAAATAGCATAATTAAAATTTCAATTTACTGTATAAAGTTAACATGGTGCATGCATTTTGTTCAAAGAATTTAAATTCTAAACCTAGAAGAAATTTATTGCCTTAATAAGTAAATGGTAGTAAGCTAAATTTGTTAGTGGCATAATTCTATGGAAGCCTTTGTGAGCATTTATGTTTTGATATGTGACCGGCTTAAGTACACCTATTTCAACAACTCAATCATAACCATTTCATGAAGTAGCTAAAGTATGATTCCATTGAGCAGTTCAATATTTTATTATTTTTCGTCAACTCATGCTTGGTTCTTAGTAAATAATAGTTGAGTTTTCCCATCTTTCTTGTGGCTGGGGACTTTGCCATGACGATGAGTTTCTAGTATCGATCAATTGTTTTGTCCCAACTTTGTTAACAATAAGCGAAAGAAGTTCAGAAACTAAATATCCATTGGTGAGTTTTTGTGTTTGTTGAAAGTAATTGTAGATCTGTTTGAGCTACACGTACATAAAATTGTTGGTGTTGAGGAAATAGGAGATTAAAGTAATTGGATGAGTTCCTTAACCTTCTAATTGATTCTCTTAAAATAGCTTAAATTCAAACCAATGCACTTGCGAGTCTGTATATTTTTGAATATTTGATGAAA
>JXCR01073482.1:4014-28946 GCA_002079205.1 Phalaenopsis hybrid cultivar
GTTTATGTGTTATATATATATATATATATATATATATATATATAAATCAAACAGGAGAACAATCGATGAAGTGAAAAATAGAACGAGAAAAATCACACCAGAAAAGAATAACACAGCAGAACACACGAATTTATGTGGTTCGACAAATTGCTTGCATCCACGGAGTTGCAGAGGATTTTACTACTTGAGGAATTTACACCGGTCAATCACCTCAACTTACAAGAGGGATGACTCACTCTCCTTTAGTTGCTCTCTCTTCTTCTCTCTTTGTTCTTCTCTTTCTACACTAAGATACATCAAAGAAACTCTACACCGAGATACACTGAAGAAGACAAAATTACAAGAGAAATAAACTCAATTTGTCTCCTGTCATAAGCCACCAAAAAGAAGCCTAGGGAGAACAATCTTCTTCCTTCCTTCTGCCGCAAAGAACTGCTCCTCCTCGCACTTCTCTTCCTTTGCCCCGAGGAAACCTTCCTATATCCCGAGAAAACTGAAGAAGAACTCAAAGCGTGACTAATAAACTCAAGGAGAGCCATTTGAAGCTTTTATTACGAACAGGAAGGAGCAATAGATGCTTCCCTTCACAAAAGAGAAAGACATGAGTGGTTATTTGTGAAGAGGTGTGACTCTCCAAAGCAAAGTAACCGCTCAAGCATAGTGGACCGGGCTCCACCGTTTCTAACAATTCTCTCACTTGGAGACCGATACACATGCTGCGACATCTCATTCCTCAAATTGATATCCTCCACTAGCAGTGTCGCCTCTTTCTTTAACATGTATCTTCCACCTTGAATCCTCCACCTCTGTAACTCAAAGCCTCTGTCTTCAATCCAGAAGACTAACTGAAGCTGTGCACAACTTCAGTTTCTCAAGAGTAACACTCTCAGTTAACATATCAGCAGGCTCCACATAGCTTTCCACCTCCAAGCTATTTCCTGGGTCACACTTGTCTCTTCTTACAACTCCCACTGCATGGGCAGCATCCTGCCTCTGCTGAAAGTCTTTTTCAACAAATCTAGCCTTGTACCTCTTACTGACATCACACTCAGTCTTCACCTGGTACACCCACTTGTTGTGCAATGTCTTCTTCCCTGGTGGAAGTTCTGTCAGCTCCCACTTACTCGAACTTTCATCTTGCAAGATTTATTCATAACTATGTGGTTCTTCAACATTTATCTGTAGAACAATAGGAATGGGGGTGCCCCAGACCAACTTTCCTCTTCACTTACATCACTGTCCTACACTGTGGCCTTTGATAGATTTCCTACCATATTTAAAGCCCCTGAATCCAATATGAAGTCTTCAACAGAACTATGAACTGTCAACATAAGTGCATCCTGTGATTCTTCAGATACCACATTTGCGCTATCATTCTCCATCTTCTTAGGTTTCCTGCAGTTCTTCTTTATGTGGCCAGCCTTGCCACAATTCCAACAGGTTGTTTGCTTACTAAACTTTGATTTTGATCTCCCTATACATGAGTTCCTGTCATGCCATCTCCCTCCGAAATCAACATTCAATGTCGAACTCAAACCTGAGACCTCACTAAAATCTTTCCTGCGAACTTCCTCAGCCAAAATAAAATCACGAATATTATCATATTTCAGCTTAGATTTGCTTGCAGAACTGCTAACTGCTATTCTCATGGTTTTCTATTTATCTGATAATGAAGCCAACAAGATCAGTGCACATATCTAATCATCAAAATTAATTTTGATAGACGACAATTGATTTGTGATAATATTGAAAATATTCAGGTGTTGAGCAACAAAATCACCTTCCGCCATCTTCAAATTGAATAACTTCTTCATCAAGTGCACCTTATTATTTGCTGATGGCTTTTCATACATACCTGATAAGGCTGTCATGAGATCTGCAGTCATCCTTTCCTTGATAACAATGTGTGCAATGGACCTCGATAGGTTCAATCGAATAACCTCCAGGACTTGTCGATCCAATAAATTTCATTCAGCCTCATCCATCCTTTTAGGTCTTTTCTCCAATAACGGAAGATGAAGTTTCTTTCCATAAAAATAATCCACTATCTGCATTCTCCAGTAACCAAAATATGTGCCATCAAATTTTTCGATCCCATAAACCTTCACTTCATCTACAGTCATCATTTTTCCTCAGATCTGAAATCACGCTCTGATACCAGTTGTTGTTGTTGCGAGATCTAGATATACCAGTTGATGTTGTATATATATAAATAAAATAGGAGAACGATCGACGAAGTGAAAAATAGAACAAGAAAAATCACACCAGAAAAGAACAACACAGCGAAACACACAAATTTACGTGATTCAGCAAATTGCTTACGTCCACGGAGTTGCAGAGGATGTTACTACTTGAGGAATTTACACTAAACAATCACCTCAACTTACAAGAGCAATGACTCACTCTCACTTCGTTGCTCTCTCTTCTTCTCTCTTTATTCTTCTCTCTCTACACTGAGATACACAAAAAAAGTCTACACTGAGATACACCGATGAAGACAAACTTACAAGAGAAAAAAACCAAATTTCTCTCCTGTCACAAGCCACCAAGAAGAAGCCTAGGGAGAACAATCTTCTTCTTCTTCCTTCTCCTTCCTTCTACCGCAAGTAACTACTCCTCCTTGCACTTTTCTTCCTCTGCCCCGAGGAAACCTTCCTCTATCCCGAGGAAACCGAAGAAAAACTCAAAGCATGACTGCTAAACTCAGAGAGAGCCATCAGAAGTTTTTATCACGAACAGGAGGGAGTGAATATATGCTTCACTTCACAAAAGAGGAAGGCGGAAGTGGTTATTTGTGAAGAGGTGTGACTCTCCAAAGCAAAGTAACCGTCCAACATAGTGGACCGGGCTCCACCGTTTCTAACAAAAAACCCTAGCCTAAGTTAAAATCAACTGGTTTTTTTATAGAAACTTGGGAATTAAATTGGCCAAAACCATAACAACGAAATGGAATTAAAGTCGCGAAAAAATGATGGAAAACCCTCTTGCACCCTTAAATATAAAGAAATCATCCAAACAGAATCTGATATTAAATCCACAGAGAACAAGCTTCATTCAAATAGCGATGATGATTTATCACAACCCAGAGCAGTGTAATGATAAAGTCCAAGGAAACATAATTGTACCATCAAAAGAGAATAGAACTCACCGATCGGAAAGTTGAATGTAAGATATGCCTTTGTTTATCGAAATGCGGTGCTTCCATGCCTGAGATGAAGATAGTTTCGTGAAGGAGACAGAGAAGGAGACCAGAGTAGGAATGAATATCTGGGTAGATATTATCGGGTGCCAGGCACTGTTGTCGTAAGAATAAAATCTGTTGTCGGGGATGTATACTCGAAAGCATGGTCATATAATTAATAACACCTAAATATTATAATTCATATCTAACCTGATGCAACTTTTTTTGGATGTAACAATTTCTCATCACGAACATATGTATACATTAAAATTTAACTAAATTATATGATAAATGGAGACATTTTACCCGACCTGACACTGGTCCAATATTATGTTATAGTCATTTCACATTTCAAAAGTAATTTTGCATGTTTCAAACCAGGCTTTTACATTTTTGACAATTTTGCTGCATTTTCATCATTGGTTTCAAGTTCTTCAACAACTCTCTTATTTTAGAATTCATGTGTATTTCCTCTCACATTTAGAATCGTCACCGATAAATCTCGATTGTTGCTAGCTCAACATTATTTCTGTTTTAAGAGTTTCGTCACTGTAGTATACAACAAGATAGATTTTCATTCTGAGATAATATTTTAAGCATAATATCTTATGCAACAAGTGAAAATCATATCTACATGTAATATAATCCTGTTGTAGCTCATATTTTCAATTTCGATTAAAATTTTTTATTATAATGTCTTGGCCTAATTTTTTTATTTTTGCTAAAAATACATGTATTTCATTATAAATATTTTCTTGTGCAGTTTGAGATCATAATTTTGTCAATACAACATAAGTGCGTTCCATATTTTCTTGAATATGGCAATATTACGATGCTCTAATCTGCTATTAGATGTCTACGAAAACACGTATCCAAGGCTACTTAAATATTTTCTTTTCAGTACAACCGAAGTTTTAGCTTCTTTCCCTTTGGTAAAATAATGTTTTAGGCCATGCAACACCTCTTAGCCATACAATTACTTATTTTAGAAGCATTATAATCTTCATTTTAGATACTTAAATGATTATTTCCATGATTGATTAAGTATAACGTGGTTGTATCAGATATTTTGTTTTCAATACAACTACATTGTTGTTGTGGAGTTTTAACCTTATGGAAAAGCATGGAATAACAATTTGCTAATTCAAGATGCTATTTGATGTTCTAAGATAGTAGAATCCAAGGCATTTTTATTTTTTTTTATTGTTTGGATGACTTTTTCTTTGGTACAATGGAAGTTTTGCCCTCTTTCTCTTCAATAAAATAATGTTTTAGGCCAAACAATACCCCATAACTTTCAAAATTTTTACTTTAGAAATATTATAATCTTTATTTTAGATATTTAAACATTTATTTTTATGTTTGATTCACTACAACATGATTATACTGGATAATTTTCTTCAGTACAATCATGTTATGGTAGAGTATTAGTGATGAGGATAAGTATGTAATTAGCAGGCTGCAGCTGCTCAACAACTTACGAATCAACCTACCCTTCAGAGTGACGTTGCACTAATTGTTCAGATGGGACAAACATTGGAAAATGAATGACAGGGTCAAAAATCTAGGGGAAAGAAAAAAAATAATGCTAGAACTCGGGCATTCATAGGATGACTGTTTGATAGTTTCGGGTGGTAGCCCACATAATAGTCTCTTGATGGACTTCCTCCTTAAAACTAGGGGGAGGGGGAGAGGAAAACCCACCCATCCTGATTAACACACTCTCTTTTGGTGTTTTCTGGCGGCTATACTTAATGTGCTGGATTGATTCCTAGCACATCCTATTGTTGCAGTGTTGATCTTATTGGCTCCCATGCAAACTCTCCGCTCCAAACAAGAAGCCATCTACCCATATGACTTCAGAGCATCTAATATTTTTTTTTCAAAGATTTTCTGGTTAAGATTTTAGGGTAAACTTTACATTTTTAGCGACCTTTTTTGGAGTGTGTTGTATTCCTTGTGAGTAGGATGCTTGCACCCATTCACTAAATGCAATATATCTTCCTTTTCGTTAATGAATTACCTACTGGTGGCTCCCTACTTGTATATATTAATAAAAGAGCAACTCGTGGCTCCCTACGTGTTAATATAAAATTTGGTTACAAAAAAGAGGGAGGGAAAAAAGATCCCCGCTAAAAATAAAATAAAAACATGAACTCCTAGGGATTCCTTTTTCCTCATTACAACTCTACACCACAAAGCAAAAGAAAACAAGAAAACCAAAGTACAATAACAAAAAGAGTAGAATTCATAAGCAGTTGTGAGGGTTGTAAAGCCACCTAAATCTTCCTCCCTAGTATGTGGGGTCCGAGCCGAGATAAGCGACATGGTAAGCATCAAAAACGTGGTGTATATGCACATCATTTCCTGATAAAAGGACCTGTATAGAACTCCAGCTGCAAAAAAGTTTTGTTGACAAAGAAATGAAGAGTAAAACCATAAAATCCGATGATGATCTTTACCAAAATCATTGGGGATATAAAAAGGTTGTCCTCTGTTTATAAAAAGGATGAAGAAATAAGTATGCGCAAAAGTCTCTAACCCAAAAGCCAAAGAAACATCAAAATCCTGCTCGGCGCCTCAAACAAAATAGTTGTGATAATTAAAAGTGGAAATAGGATAGCAGGCCTTAAGCTAGAAGCTAATAACCGAAATATAGAGCAAATCAAGAGATGGAAAGAGCCTTGAACCGAGAGCAGTGAGCATGATAGACAGGAAAATTCGCAAAAAATAGAGAGGATTATAACTAAAAAAACTTAACAAAACCAGTGAAATACTATCTCCTAATATAAGGCATATCCAATAAGTCTCCATTGACAAGAACCTGTAATTGAGGTGGGGGGTAAAATGCCCACGAAAACCTTGTTTAAAGCCAATCAGCTAGGGAATTACATTCCCTGTAAATAAAATGCATTTGTATGACTAAATTGTGCTTTTTAATGAAATCATGTATAATATTCAGCAAGCAAAGAACATTCCAAGTAAGGGAAGAGACTTTATTGAACATATTAACGACAACCGATGAATCGGACTCAATATAAATCTTATTGAAACGGAAAATTACCGCAATCTGTAAGGCATACCAAATGGCGAAACATTCCGTTTCTAAAGAAGTAGAGGCACAAACAGGAGTAGCAAAGAAAAATAGGCAACTGCCATAATTATTACGAAAAATACCTCCAGTCCCAACACCATTAATAGTCCAACTTCCATCCACATTCAGTTTGACCCAACCAATGGAGGGGGGTTTCCACCTTATCAAAGAGGCCTTCCTACCGCTCGGAGGATGGTTAGAGTGAACAGAAAAGAGTCGAGTGACTTTGATAAAATAAGCAATAATATATGAGGTGGTATGATCAGGAGTGGGAGGGAGCGTGTCATATTTATAAGCGTTCCTCGCAGTCCACAGAAACCACAAAATAACCAGAGGAAAGGACTTTAGCTTACTATCGTAAAGTGGAGCAGCTTTCCAAGCAATAGGCAATTATCTAAATCCAAATATCCATTCAAAGATAACCAGTTAATACCAAAATAAACCCCAGCCTGGTGCCAAACAGAACAAGCAAAAAAGCATTCAAAGAAAATATGTGAAGTCATTTTGGGTTCACATTTACATATATAACATCTCGAAGCCATTTGAAAACCTTTCAATTTGTGAATATCATCAATCGGCAAAAGCATAAGAAAATACCTTCATAAGAAAAAAGATATAGAAGGGGATAAGAGAGCATTCCAAAGATTTTTTGCCCATCGACTGTGAGTAAAATTATGCATGTTTTAGTACAGAAGTTTAGTGATACAAGTTTGGGATTTGAATTTCCACATAGGATAGTCCATAATAGAGGAGGAAGCAGGAATAGGTATCTTTGTTACCGACCTTGCCTTATCACCAATCAAGTCTCTAAGCTTAGGGAAATCCCAATCTCCATCTCTCCAACAGTCAGAGACAAGCAAAATGTTATCAATAGCTGAATGAGGTAAAGCAGAAAAGTCCTCCATACCCCAATGATTAAACCAAAAAGATAAATTCCCTTTGTCAATATCCCAAAATATAAAATTTTGAGCAACAGATCTAACTTTAATTAAAGCTTTCCAAATTTTAGTATCCCCTTTTTTCCATTCAACCAAAGTGGGGTGCACGTGAGTACAATATTTTTGGTGAAGAAATATGACCCATAAAGAATTACCCATACGGAATTTAAACTAAAGTTTACACATGTTAATTTTAGTAATTTTGTTTAGCTTCTTAAATCCTAAACCACCAGCAAAAGTGGGTTTGCAAACCTTGTCCCAGGAAAACCAGATTTTTCTTTGCTTGGTTCCAGTCCATAAAAAATTGTTAAAAAGCCTCTTAAGCGTGATTTGAGTGCTATTTTTTAGATTCAAAACTTGGAGAGCATATAAATGAATGATGTAGAGGACACTCTTAAGTAAAACGAGTCTACCACCATTAGATAGGAAAATATTCCTCCAATCAATGATCTTAGCTTTAATTTTATCAACAACATCATCCATCTGGGTTTGTCTTCTTCTACCCTGCAAAATGTTAACGCCAAGATATTTAAGAGGAAGGGAGGCGACCTGATAAGAAGTATGAGAGCAGCCCAGGAGGTAATAGTAGTGCGAACCTGTTTACTGAAAAAAAGTTGGCATTTAGACGTGTTAAAAGTTAAACCCGAGGTCCGCTAAAAATTATTTAACGTTCTCATCAAATGTTTAAAAGTATTTTTACTAGCGTTAGAAAAAATAATAGCATCATCGGCATAGGCTAGATGACTGACCATAAGCTTAGATTTGTGAGAAAATTGGGTGTAAGGGTAAAGCAGCTGCATTTGGTTCATTAGGCGAGAGAAATAGTCAAAAGCAAGAATAAAGATAGTAGGAGAGAGAGGATCTCCTTGTTTTATTCCCCTTAAAGAGGAAAAAAAACCAAAGGATTTTCCATTCACTAAAACACTGTAACAGTTCTGCGCAAGCTAATTCTGAATAACGTGACAAAAATTAGTAGAAAAACCACGAGCCCGAAGAGTGCCCAAAATAAACTCCGAATTGATTGTATCAAAGGCTTTTTTGATGTCAAGCTTAAGAACATAGTTACCCCCTCTGCACTTCTTATCTAAATCTTCAATGATTTCTTGAGCAAGAAGAATATTATCAGAAATTTCCCTTCCATGAATAAAAGCAGATTGATTTAGAGAGATGATAGTAGCCAAGTGGGGTTGTAAGTGAGCCAAAATAATTTTACTGATAACTTTGGAGAGAACAGAAGTTAGGGAGATGGGTCTGAAATTACCCCAATTAAGTTTATCATTGCCTTTAGGAATAAACACTATATGGGAAGAAGTGAAATATTTACCCGGGTTGGCTCCCAAGAAAAAAACTTTGGATGACACTTATCACCTCTTTTCTAATGATGTCCCAACATTTGACATATTGAAGTAAAGCCATCAGGTCCCGGGGCCTTATTAGGATTAATCCCCTTTAGCGCAGCAAGAATTTCATCTTCAGATGGAACGTCAGTGAGCAAAAGGGAAGAGACATAATCTCTTTCCCCCATGAAAAGCTCGGCATCAACGGGTAAAACTGTAGTTTGATTTTGAAAAAGATTAGTGAAATGTTGAACCACACTATTACGAATTTCCTCTTGATCAGTAAGAGTTTCTCCTTCAGAAGCAATGATCTTCAGAATGGCATTAATGCTGCGTCTGTGTTTAATAGATGCATGAAAAAAATTGGTGTTCCTATTACTACAAGCAAAATAAACATCATTAGCTTTTTGTTTAAGAAAACCCACATCCTTTACCCATTGAGAGGTACAACAGTTTCTTGTTCTAACATATCAACTTTCTTCTGCGCTTCAATCACTTTGGTATGAACATTACCAAAAATTTGATGATTCCATTGTCATAAATGACGCACAACTTTTTTGTTAAGTTGCCAGAGGGTGTACCAAGGAGTACCAACAATATCAAGAATCCAAACCTGTTTAATGAGAGCTAAAAAGGTTTCATAATTAGTCCAGATATTGAAAAACTTGAATTTATAGATAGGGGAATGATTAAAGAAAGCAAGCGTAACGAAGAAGCAGAATTAAGATGTTGAACCTTAGAAATTGGATAATAAGTGAGAAAAGCAAAAAAATAATCCAAACGTTGCAAGAGAAATCCCCGACACCAAGTATAAGGCAAGCCCGAAAAGCCCAAATCAAATAAACCAGCATCCGCGATCTTATCACAAAATCTATTAATAAGAGATTGATCACATCTTTTGCCCCCTCACCTCTCAGAGGGTTTCATAATCATGTTAAAGTCACTGCCAACCACGCAATTATCCTTTATGGTCTCCCCCATGTGAACCAAATTATCCCAAATAATGGCTTTATCACAAAGATGAAAACTAGCATAGACAAAAGTGGCCCACCCTTGAAAATTATCCAACTTAATATTAGTGAGCACAAATTGATCATTATCTTCAATGATAGATAAATCTATCTCCCTTTTCCAAAAAATCTAGATTTTATTATTCTTATTGCAAAAGTGATTGAAATTTGGAAAACTCCTAAGAATTCTACTATGATTGACAGTAACCAAAGGCTCTAGAATAACAAAGATAAAAAGCTTGTGGACCCTACATAAGTGTTTAAGTCTATTAAGGGAGCTAGGGTCTGCAACTCCCCTAATATTCCAAACAAGAATATTAAACATAATATCTCAAACTGCCCCTTCTAGTAGACCTAGGAGGGGTGCCGAACTGATCTCCGTCAGAGTAGTATTTTCCACCTCTAATAATATTTTCACTATCAAGATGCAAGAGTTCATTTTTCCTTTTACTCTTCTTTTTACTAGCCCTTTGTATCATCCATTCACCCTCAAGAAGATTAGTAGCCTCCAATATAGCACTATCATTAATGATAGTATTACAAGCATTATCGTCTCCATGATAGGAAATAGAATTAGTATTACCAATAATTACCCCCAGAGAGGATGTAGTATTACTAACAATATCTTCTCTGTTAGAGGGAAAATGATGTGCTTGTCAAATATCTTGTGGTACTTGTGAAATGATATCAGTGATAGAAGCATTACAAACATTAACATCACCAGGATTGGGATTAATGTTAGCATTATCTCCATTAACTTCCCTAAGGGAGGAATTAGCATTAATTTCTCCCTGAGAGGGAAGTTCAATAACATGTGGCACCTGTGAGAAAATATCAATAAGAGCATTAGAAAGAGGTGTAATAGCTACAGTAGAATTAATGTAAGGTATAAATTGCTCATTAGCATCAACCGTTGAGGGTAATGGTAACGCCTCAGAATAAACCAATTGTTTCATATGATGAGTAATGTTGTCTCTATTGCTAGCAACCATAGGATCAACAATAATCGGTGTGACAACGATAGGTATCGCTTGTTCGTGTTTGCCTAAATTTTGGTTAACTTTTTTTGCAAAGTCTTCACTATCATGAAGTTCCTTTCCCTTTCCCTTTCCCATAGTCGTATGTTCTGTAGTAGTTTTAAGGGGTGGTTCGGCACCGTATTTTAAGTGTGGATATAAATGAAAGCAATAAGAAGAGTGATGCCCAAACATGTGGCAATGTGTGCAATATGGAGAGTGACATTCTAGCTTCACTTTTTACCAATATCCCTTTTGAGCTGAACTTATCCAGATTTCATCACAAAAGGGTAAAGTGACATCACGTTCAACTAAAACATGAGCCTCAGATGGTCTTGTAAGAAGAAAAGTAGGTCCATCCATTTTTAAAGGTTTTCCGTAGGCCGCACTAAGTGAGAAAATAATTTTGTGATTGAAAAGATGTAGCTTTAAACTAGGAAATCTCAACCAAACCGGAATAATAGGAGGTTCCAATTTGGGGTCAAAATCCACATTCCACTTTAAAAATTTCATGTTAGCATCAGCGATTTGAAGAGATCTACGAGAAAATAAACATGTGTAATCTTGATCATTAGATAATTGGATCAAAAGGTGTCAGCCATCAAGAAGGCAGATTTTCCACATACTCGAGAGTTTTAAAGATTCAAATTCCCTTCTCACAATCTCTAGCTTAGGACGTCCAAATGCAAATTTTCCAACTAACACATGACGACAAGAAGATGCTAAAATAGAAGAGTCATCCTCAGAAACGTACATCGCAAGCTTGCCATTTTTTTCCCCAATAATCTAATAAAATTGTAATCTCCTCCACCCTGTAAAGCTTCATGAAAGGTAGATGGAAAAAGACCAGAATCTCCCAAAAAAGATCCCCCATTGCTCTTAAGCGCATCCGCAAAAGAGGGGGCCATTCGAACCCAAAACATGGGAAACCAAAACCGAAGCACACCAAAAACCGCAAACAAGGAAGAAAAGGGAAGATCTCAACAGCGTAGAGCGGAAAGTGGACCTCCAGATCGTCGCGAGAAACCACTACGAGCGAGGATCAACCGAGCTCCATGGAGACGCCGCAAAATACCTAACCATAGCAGAGCATTCCTCCATCGCAACATGTATATATATGTATGTATGTATACATGTATATATATGTATGTATGTATACATGCATATATATCCATGTATACATACATAGATGTGTCTATATATATATATATATATATATNACTTTTGAATAAAATCGGACGTAGAGGTGTGAAAGGGATTAGTTCAAATTTGGAACATTTTATTGTAGAATCCAAAGGAGGAAGAACTAAGGGATGTCATAGATCCTAGAGGAGAACCTCGGTGACTTTTCAAGCTATCCTAATGTTTGGTTTAAATTTAGAGGAGAAAAATTTAAGTGTTTTATCCTGCCAATTTTATTAGTTAGGGCTTATATTTGTGTGAAACAATCACACAAATAACCTGGAAGATATGAGGATTTAGGTCGTGACATACGACAACCTCAGAATTCTAGGACGAGTTAGGGCTTATATTGTATAGTAGGGCTATGCAAAGGCCTAAAGATGATGTGAGGATTTACGTTGCATAAGCAAGCAACCTCAAGGTCCTATGGCTTTGTTGTTTAAGTCTAAGGAAGAAAGATTGGTTTAGCTGGGGAAGATAGGGTTGTCCTATGGCTTAGTTGTTTAAGTCTAAGGAAGGAAGATTGGTTTAGCTGGGGAAGACAGGTTTTGTTATTGAAGATGGTCGTGCTGCCCACCATGTAGCTCCAAGTTCCTCACCGCGACGTGTTTGAGTTTTTTTAGTATGTCAAGTTATAATGTCAAATCAGGTGGCCCTATGGTTGAAGTTCTTTAAATTTTATGAGGGCGTATTAAAGTTGATTAGAGCGACACCGGTTAGGATCCTACAGTTCCCTCGTTCCAGCATCACTATTGTTATAATATCAAATCAGGTGGCCTTATGGTTGAAGTTCTTTAAATTTTATAGAGGGCATATTAAAGTTATGTCAAATCAGGTGGCCTTATGGTTGAAGTTCTTTAAATTTTATGGGGGCATGTTAAAGTTGATTATAGTGACACCGTTTAGGATCCTAAGGTTCCCTCATTCCGGAACCACTATTTTCTATTAGATTTACTTAGCCCAAATGAACTTACTAAACCCAACTTAATGAGTTCCATAATTTCATTTAAACTGTGGGAAGCCTCATTATCAACCATAGGTTACCTCTTCTGAGGGATTCCCGATCATCCGATAGAGACATATTAATTTAGTTGCAATTGTAGTTTTGTGTGTTGTTTGTGATTACATTTTGAGTTGTTTTATATTTTGAATGTTGTGGCGATAGATTTTATGTTGGTTGATTTTAGTTTTGGTTTTGGGCTTTAGTTTTGGTTAACATGCAAGTTTATGATGTTTTCATACATGTAGGTAAATGCAAGTATAAAAAAGAAACAACGTAAGCATAAAGAAAAGCATGTAAGCAAAAGGCACGAGAAAGATGGTACTATAAACTGCAAAAGCATACCTGGCGAGTCTTCACGTTCCACCACCTGAAACTTAAAAATGCATGTGAGGGCATTTATGAAGAGCAGGAAAAGTAAAGTTCTGGTGGTTTGGTGAGTCCTTAAGAGTTTAATTAAGGATGATTTCATTGAGCAAAGTATATTAAGTTTAATAGACCTCTGAGGTATCCAACAAGTTAGGAGGAGGAAGCATGTTCATGCCTCCCTCTCACCGAATGGTGAAAAGCCTCAAGTCCATTTAAACTTATTATGTTGCTTAAAGGTTCATCCTGTGAATACTTCTAATGCTGAGTGAACATTGATGTCTTAATTATCCCTAAGAAAGGGGTAATTATCTTTTATCATTTAATTTAAAAATTATGTGAGTGAATTTTTTTATAGGGCAAGTTGGTGTAACTTGAAAACTTAGTTAATTTTTTTAATTATGCTTAGTGGTGTTTCAAGGATGTTTGATTATGTTATGTTTATTTCTCTAATCCTCATTTAGTCAATTTTGATTTAGCTTAAGTCACCACTAAGCCCTTAACGCCTAGCCCTAATCCTCATTTAGTCAATTTTGATTTGGCCTAAGTCACCACTAAGCCCTTAAGACCTAGGTGAGTGTCTTAATTAATTTTGAAAAGGGTTAAACTTTAGGTGTTCGTGATTCATGATTTGGATTCTTGTTTAATCAATTTTTGATTTAGCCTAAGTCACCACTAAGCCCTTAAGACCTAGGTGAGTCATTTAGTTAATTTTGATTTAGCCTAAGTCACCACTAAGCCCTTAAGACCTAGGTGAGTGTTTAGTTTTGAAAAGGGTTAAACTTTAAGTGGTCATGATTCATGATTTGGATTTTATTTGACAGTTTAATTAATTTTTAATTTAGCCTAAGTCACCACTAAGCCCTTAAGACCTAGGTGAGTGTCTTAATTAGTTATTTAGCCTAAGTCACCACTAAGCCCTTAAGACCTAGGTGAGTGTCTTAATTAATTTTGAAATTTAAAGCCTTAAGTTGTCATGATTCATGATTTGAATTTTATTTGAAAATCAAGGTAGGGGTATTAAATTGATTAACTTAAAAATTCATACCCCTAAGTCTAGGATCATTCAATTTGATTTGATTTGACCTAAGTCACCACCAAGCCCTTAAGACCTAGGTGAGTGTCTTAATTAGTTTTGAAAATGGTTAAGCTTTAAGTGGTGGCCTAAGTCACCACTAAGCCCCTAATCCTCATTTAGTCAATTTTGATTTGGCCTAAGTCACCACTAAGCCCTTAAGACCTAGGTGAGTGTCTTAATTAATTTTGAAAAGGGTTAAACTTTAGGTGTTCGTGATTCATGATTTGGATTCTTGTTTAATCAATTTTTGATTTAGCCTAAGTCACCACTAAGCCCTTAAGACCTAGGTGAGTCATTTAGTTAATTTTGATTTAGCCTAAGTCACCACTAAGCCCTTAAGACCTAGGTGAGTGTTTAGTTTTGAAAAGGGTTAAACTTTAAGTGGTCATGATTCATGATTTGGATTTTATTTGACAGTTTAATTAATTTTTAATTTAGCCTAAGTCACCACTAAGCCCTTAAGACCTAGGTGAGTGTCTTAATTAGTTATTTAGCCTAAGTCACCACTAAGCCCTTAAGACCTAGGTGAGTGTCTTAATTAATTTTGAAATTTAAAGCCTTAAGTTGTCATGATTCATGATTTGAATTTTATTTGAAAATCAAGGTAGGGGTATTAAATTGATTAACTTAAAAATTCATACCCCTAAGTCTAGGATCATTCAATTTGATTTGATTTGACCTAAGTCACCACCAAGCCCTTAAGACCTAGGTGAGTGTCTTAATTAGTTTTGAAAATGGTTAAGCTTTAAGTGGTTTCATAATTTGAATTTTTATTTCAAAATCAGAATAGGGATATTAAATTGATTAATTATTGACTTCAAAAGTCATACCCCTAAGTCCAGGATCATTTAATTTTAATAAACTCCCAAATTTTAATAATTTAGAAATTTGTTAACTTAATTAAGAAAGTGAGATTGGTTTCTATCAATTAACCCCTTGTGTTCCAAACATAAAATAAATTGATTAAGATCAGAGGTTGCCCATTTCCCTCCTTGACTTAAGCCTAAATGTTAATTAAGGCTAAATTTCCAAAATTACACATATTCCCCTAAGTCTCTAACACTTCATAATTTGTTAAATTCAATTCAAATGACTTTGAATATTTTATCCTACCTCATTCATGGGTCAATTAAGACATCAAATGAGAAAATGTGATTTTTTAGAATTTAATTTATTTTATATAATTATTTTCATGCAAAAGTAGGATTTTTTAAAGAAAATTTCTAACTTGACCAATGTAAATTCTAATCCTCTGAAATTTTTACTGGAGGTTGACCTAGACTAGAGAAGCCTTTGGACCAAATTTCATGATTTTTTGAACTCTTTGTGATTTATCAAAATTATTTTAAGTTTTGAGTTATTTAATAAAAATAAAATATTTTAAATGATGAAAATTAAGTTTTGTGTTTTCGAAAAATCTCTCTAAGGTTAGAAAACCTGGAGGAGCAAATTTCATATTTTTTTTGATTTTTCTTTGCTTTAATGGAATTATTTTAGTGAAAACTCATTTTTAGTCTTTAAAAATTATTTTTAAGCTTTGAAATTCAATATCTTTATTTAGAAAATCAAAAATATTCTAATTTTCCTAAGTGATTAGGAAGCAATTTAGAACATTTCCATGAATTTTGTTATTTTTGTGTTTTTTATCAATTTTTAAATATTTAAAATAAGCTAAAAATCAAGTTTTTATTATAAATATTATTTTTTTATATAAAATATCTCTGATCATAGAGAACAAAAAAAACTAAGTTTCATAATTTTTTGAGTTATATTTTGATTTTTAAAAATTATTTAAGTGTCAAAAGTGGTATTTATCTTTAAAAATCAACTTAAGTTATCAAATGAACTAAAAATATTTTGAAATTTTTATAGTGAGTTCTCTAGATCATAAACCATAATGGAGATCAAAAATCAAGTCATTTAAATGTTTATATTTTTCAAAATTAATTATTTTAGTGAATTAGTGTTTGTAAAATTTAAGTGTATTTTAAATGACTTGACCCATGAAATTTTTTCCAAAAGCTTCTCTGGTCATGGTGGCCTTCAAAAATTTTCTTAGAATTTTCTAATAAATATGCTAATTTACATGATTAATTTAAGGAAATAATGTGCAAGAACTTGAAAAATATGGATTTCTGTATAGGAACCTCCTCTGGCTTTGGGAAAATCAGAGGATATTTCCCTTGACAGTGGCTACAACATGCCAAAATTTCAAGCCAAGGTGATGTATCAATATGCATGGAGAATCAAATGATCCAAAAAGTGTTTAATTAATTAAAAAAACTTTATGCACAAAATGGACTTAAAGTTTATTCTACATTATTTTCCTCTGTTCACTGAGCAAGAGGGTATTTTTATTTTATTTTTGTGATTTTTCTACACCAAGATAGGACTTTTGAAGTTTAGGGAGTTTAAATAAATAGAAAAAGCCTTATTTTTCTACTTATCCACGCGACACCATGTAGATCCTAGGCAGCTCCGAAACTCTACGCGGCGCGCTCCTATTTGACGCCGCCATCCACGCAGCAGCTACACGTCCCGTTATTTATGTAAAGAAGCGTTGTCCAACTTCATCTTGGCCATCCATTTGAAACAGGCGCAATTGAACGGCAAGTGGTCATCGTCCCCAATGGCTTAGGCCGAGAGCCGTCCACCTTCAAGGCTTAAGATCTCTCTCATTTCTCAACCAAATTAAGTGAATTTTTTTTTAAATGCTCATCTTAGTGAGACGAACACGTCCATATGGTTAATGTGTTATGAAATTAAGCCCAAGTAAATGGAGAATCAAAATAGGCTTGGGAGGAGGAGAAGTTTTATACCTTTGCTCTGAGAAGGGAGGCTTCAATTAGAGGTGCTCAACACGTTCGTTGGGGTCGAAGGAGGCTAGGGATTAAGCCTCTTGCTGTGGTGTAAGGCCTAGGTATGAATTCGACCAAGCTCGATTTCGGGTGTTGGTCTAGAGCTATGGTGGAGGCTATTTCAGAGGGTAATTTGATGGGGCTTTATCTTCTCTTGCTATTTTGAAGGTGTGGGCACAAGCAATTGAAGTTTGGTGGAGTTTTGAGAAATGTCCTATTTCTGCCCTAAATTTTAAGCTCAAAATTAGGGTTATACAGGGGGAATCTAGGCAGTGGAGTGATTGGAATGGGCTGTGGAGATCTCAAGGAAGCTCTATGAGTGATTTGGGAGGCTCTCTTTGAGAAAAATTTAGCACACCTCCCATGGCCGTGGAGGTGAGTTTTATAAAAATGGCCATGGGGTGGCTCTCAGGGCACAAGTTTAGGTGAGTTGTGGTGCTTAGGTGGACGGTAGAGGAGCTTTTCAATTTGATTTGGATGAGCTGGCCTCTAGGTTTGATTTGGGTGAGGTGTCATGAGGGTGGCTCTCAATTTTGAGCTTTTCTAGCCACTAGGCTGGTTGGCTAGCCAAGGGGAGGTGGCTAGGAGCTCAGGGAACCCAGGGGAATATGTCACAGCAATTTAGTCCAATAATACCTAATCTTGGTAAGGATATCTTAAGCACATGCATTTTTGGAAATAATATCCATTAATTTGGGGGACCTTTGGTCCATGGCATGATTTAGGTGGGTTTATAGTCTTTGGAGTGGTCGCTAAGTTCAACTATTGGCTGGGGTGGAGTTAATTTGGTGACTTTAGGGTGGTTAGGTCACATTTAGTGCATGGGTCCAAATGGGTGCAAATGGACAAGTCTTGGATTTGGTCTAGTTTATCCATGTCAATTGGGCCAATCAATTGTTGCATTTGGTGTATATGATCATAAGGAACAACTTTGATGAAGGATGTAAGTGGTTTTGAGCTCAATTGAAGGATCAATTTGAGGGAATTTTGAACTTTAATCAATTTGGTCATGTTGGGCTAGGCTTGGGTCTAGCTTGGGTCAGCCTTGGGCTAAGTACAAATTGATTATTGTAAATGGTCAATAGGGACCTCATGAAGATTTTTCAACATGAATTGGATGCCAATTTGGAGGTTAAGGATATCAATTGGGTGAAATTTGGGGACTTAGCCAATTTGGGGCTAAATTTGGGAATTTTGGATTTAGGTAAAAATCAAATGGATTTGAGGCTTCACCAAGGCCAATTGATAGTTTATTTTGATGTTTAGGAATGTTATGAAGATTTTTCAACATTAAATGGGGCCAATTGACTAGGCTATAGGTTCAATTTGGTAAGATTTAGGTCATATGGTCACAATTGGGGTTTTGACCTAAATCAAAATTGGGCTCAAATCATGGGCCAATTAAGCTTGGACTTGGTTTATTTTGGTTATATCAAAAGTGAATTTGAGTTTAGGATTGAAATTAGGGTCAATTGAGATCAAATTGTTGGACATTTGAGTTGGATTTTGGGAAATTTGGGTCTTTAAAGTTAAATTTGGGGATTTTTGTTAAATATGGTCAAATTGGCCAAATTAGGTCATGTGGTAGTTGAGAGAAATTAAATTAGGAATATTTGAGATTTATTGAGATTTTCTGGGAATTTTAGAAATTTTTGGGATTTTGGGCTATGGAGGGGTATTTTGGTAATTTGGCCATCTTTGGAGATTTTGGGTAATTTTGGATAATTTGGATATTTTCAAAAGGTTTGAAATGAATTTTGATCAAATTTGGGTATTTTGTGTAAACTTGGGAATTTTGGCAAAGTTTAGGTTCTCAAGGGTGTTTAGGTAGTTTGGGGTGCTCAGGGGCAAACGGGTAGGTTGGGTATCTTGGTAGAGTTGGAGTGCCAACTACCATCAATAAGCCACGGACCAATGGAAACCCCATTTTGGGTCCTCTATGTAGTGGTATTAGCTAAACCATAGCCCTAGGGCTAGTAGGTTTAGGGGACCATCTACATGAGTATCACAAAAGATCAAGGGACATAGGCTAGAAATTTGAGTTCAGGGTTGTGAGTGATTGTGGGTGAAGATAAGTGTAGTGAGTGCCTCAGCTCCAGACCAGCACCCAGTGCCAACCTTAAGGTCCAACAGTCCTAAGGGTAACTCATCTTAAGTTTCCCCCATAGTGACCCCACCTACTAAGTATTTAGAGGTTGAGACCAACATGTGGAACTTCAAGTTGAGTAGAGAAGAGTTTGGAATTTCTACTGGTGAGGGTGCCTTTTCTAGTTTTCTAAAAATAGTCAATAGGAAAATCCTAAGGCTAGAACTTAGGCTACTACAGAGGAAAAAACTAAACCTCAACCAAAAATGAGGTCAACAAAGTCTCAAGGGAATTTTTCTGAGTAATATTTATGAGGAGCAAGCTACTTTTATTCCCTCATGATCCATATCTCATTGTCTGCTAGCCCAAGAGGTTTTCAATAAATTTAAAAACTCTACTGTTATTTTTGGGCTCTGACCAAAGGAAAATATGTTGAGATTTTCATACCTATTTTACACTATTTTTGATGATATTACACTCTTAAAAAAGGTATTTTTGATGTTTTATTGCAGGAATGATGAATTAGGGTCATTGGAGCAAAAAGATGATAAAGGAGCGAATTTGGAGCTAAAAGGACCAAAATGCAAAGATTTGAACTAGGGCACCGACGGCGAGCACAACGGCGCCGACGACGAGAAATTCCTAATACTCTAAATCAATTAATTTAGAAGGCCCGCCGACAGCACCATCGAGGCCGCCGACGACGAGATCGACGGTTACGTCCAAAGGTGCATTGAATGTGGATGATTATTGGAGGGATGCTTAGGCAACTCTTGGGAAAACTCTTCTACAACTTTAAAAGCAGATTTTGGCCGAAAATTAGAGAGGAGGCTCTAGAATTCGAGGAGTTTGCTGAGGGGATGCTCCAGAATTCAGGGGGGAGGCTCTAAAATTTAAGGAGTTTGCTGAGAGGAGGCTCTAGAATTTGAGGAGTTGGAAGGTTAGAACAACGTCCAAGAGCCCCAGTAGTGTGTAGAGAGTCTAATTGTGAGGAATTCTTCGAGAGATTGTAAGAGTGGAGGGAAAGTGAGAGATTTCTTCCTCATTGCCGCTTCGAAGAGGAATTTTGTGTGCTGTAAAGAAAGGAAGAGATTCAGAGGAACTTTGAGGAGTTTTCTTGGGGAGGAGTTAAAAATAAGTGTTATTTACTTGTTGTAGTTTGTATGAATTTGCTTTTATATATGAATTTCGAGTTTTGTTGTGTCTTTCTCATGAGTTCTGAGTAGTTTTCTCTATCTTTCTCCTTATCTTGAGATTTGTGAAATGGTGATTTGAATTGGTTGAGCCTTGAAAATGTTAAAGAAGTTGTATTGTCTTAAGATTTGTGAAATGGTGATTTGAATTGGTTGAGCCATAAAAATGTTAAAGAAGTTGTGATGATTTTGAAATGGTGATTTGAATTGGTGAAGCCATGAAAATGTTTAAGAAATTGTGATGATCTTTTCAAAATGGTGATTTGAATTGGTGAAGCTATGAAAATGTTTAAGAAATTGTGATGATCTTTTCACCATCTTAATTTACTTTCAATCTGGCCAATTGATTTGTTAAAATATGTTGAGTTTTACAACTATTCTTAATTTACTTTCAATCTAGCCAATTGATTTGTTAAAATATGTTGAGTTTTACAACTAATTTAATTTACTTTCAATTTGGCCAATTGATTTGTTAAAATATGTTGAGTTTTACAACTGAAGTAAAGATTACATCCAAGACTAATTTACTTTCAATCTGGCCAATTGATTTGTTAAAATATGTTGAGTTTTACAACTAAAGTAAATTTACTTTCAATCTGACCAATGGATTTGTTAAAATATGTTGAGTTTTACAACTAAAGTGAAGATTATATCCAAGATTCAGAGAGGTCAAAACCCTTGGAAGTTGGGTGCAAATAAATAGGGAATTAAAATTATCGGGCGTAGAATTGGAGATTTTAGAGTGACAAACTAAAATCCCCAATTCGGTCCTATATCAGGGCATAGAATTGGAGATTTTAGAGTGACAGACTAAAATCCTCAATTCGGTCCTATCGGTTGGGTCAATTTAGTCCTATCGTTTTTGCTGAAGTGTAGATGTTAGCTCTAAGGTGAGGGGAACGTGGGAGCTCCGAAGTGAGAGCCAGTATCCTCTCAGCCTAGCCGCAGATTCAATAACCAAGCAAAGGACTAGTAATTGTTATTAATGCCTAGACCAAAGGGTAAAGAATAAGTATGCTCCTATTTGGCATAATACAATTTGAACCGATTCATTTTATCCTTTCATTATAATTTCTTGACAAAGAGAGGGATGCTTTCTTATATATTGAATATCACGTTAGAAACTTTGTTAGTATAATCAGTTATTTAAGCGTTATTAAAATTACATATTTATTTCAATTGCCTATTAGTGACAGATAAGCAATTTGAATTACAGTTGTGATTAAGTACTTTTCTTTTAGTTCGTAGTTCTAATATTACTCCCTGTGGGATCGATATCTAGGACTCCATTAGAGCCCTGTAGTACTTGAGCGATACATATACTTGCGTTGATAAGTGTGACTTTACAATTATTGAATATTTTACTATGCGATGCACATACTTGCGTTGATAAGTGTGACTTTACCATTATTGAATATTTAATATATATATATCTTTATTGAATCTAGAACCATCATTAAGTTTTTGGTGTCGTTGCTGAGGAATTAAATCATCTGGCAGTAGTATTAAATACTTGTATTTTTAATTACATATAAAGCCGCTATCAAGTTTTTGGCGCTGTTGCCGGGGAATTAAATCTTCTGGCAGCATTATTAAATACTTATATTTTTAAGCATATATAAGGTCGCTGTCATGTTTTTGGCGCCGTTGTCGGGGAGTAAACAAGAATCATAATTAGAGTAACTGACAAATTAGGACTATTTGAANGTCGATATCCAGGACTCCATTAGAGCTCTGTATTACTTGAGCGATACATATACTTGCATTGATAAGTGTGGCTTTACATTTATTGAATATTTTATACACCTCTTTATCAAATTTATAACCGCTGTCAAGTTTTTGGCGCCGTTATCGGGGAATTAAATCTTATAGCACCAATATCAAATTCTTGCACATATAAAGTCACTGTCAAGTTTTTGGCGCCGTTGTCGGGGAGTAAACAAGAATCATAATTAGAGTAACTGACAAATTAGGAATATTAGAAAAATTTTACTGGAATTGCAACTTATTTTCATATTTAGTTAACTGTTTTTCTNAATAATTTTCTTAGCTTATTGAACATGACACCAAGAAGCTTGTCTTCCATCTTGTAGCATCTGTAAAAGTACCTCTAAATCCCCATGAAGGATTAAATCATGCCAATGGTTCATCTTAGCAAGAGTGATGACCCAATAAACAACAATTAATTCAGCTTTAAGAGCATCCATAGCACAAATAGGAGCCTGGAAAAAAAGGATGCAGTGACCAAGATGGTTTGTAAACACACCTCCCACCCCAGCTCCAAAGGAAGAAAAAGCTGTCATCATTATTAATTTTAATGTATGGGTAGGTAGGTGGGTGACCAAAGAAAAATATGTTGAGATTTTCATACTTATTTTATACTAATATTGATGATATTGCACTTTAAAGAAGGGTATTTTTGATATTTTGTTGCAGATATGTTGATTATGGTCATTCGAGCAAAAATATGTAAAAAGGAGCAAATTTGGAGCGAAAAGGTCAAATATATGAAGTTTGAACTAGGGCGCCGACGGCGAGCCCAACGACACCGACGGTGGGTTTTTTCCGAGAGTTCAGAATTAAATATTCTAGAAGGCTGCTGACGGTGCCCTCGAGGCCACCGACGCCGAGATCGACGATTATCTCAACAGGTGCATTGAATGTGGACGATTTTTGAGGGAATGGTTAGGTAACTCTTGGGAAAACTCTTCTACAAGTTTAAGAGAAACTTTTGGCTGAAAAAATGGAGAGTGAGAGAGGGGGAGGAAGTTGAGTAGATTGTAGAGAGTTTAATTTACGGTTAGATTGTGAGGATTACTTCGAGAGATTGTAAGAGTGGAGGGAAAGTGAGAGATTTCTTCCTCCTTGCCGCTTCGAAGGGAATTGCTTGTGTTGTAAAGAAAGGAAGAGATTCAGAGGAACTTCAAGGAGTGTTCTTGGGGAGAAATTAGAATTTTGTGTGTTGTAAAGAAAGAAAGAGATTCAGAGGAACTTCGAGGAGTTTGCTTGTGGAGGAATAAATTCTGTGTGCTGTAAAGAAAGGAAGAGATTCAGAGGAACTTCGAGGAGAGTTCTTGGGGAGAAAGAGATTGTAAGAGTGGAGGGAAAGTGAGAGATTTCTTCCTCCTTGCTGCTTTGAAGAGGAACTATGTACTGTAAAGAAAGGAAGAGATTCAGAGGAACTTCGAGGAGTTTACTTGGGGAGGAAATAGAGATACGTAGTATTTACTTATTGTAGTTTGTATGACTTTGCTTTTATATATAAATTCTGAGTTATGTCATATGTTTCCCATGAGTTTTGAGTAGTTTTCTCTATCTTTCTCCTTTTCTTAAGATTTTGTGAAATGGTGGTCTGAATTGGTTGAGCCTTGAGAATGTTAAAGAAGTTGTGATGATCTTTTCACTTCGATCTTAATTTACTTTCAATCTAGCCAATTGATTTGTTAAAATATTTTGAGTTTTACAACTAAAGTGAAGATTACATCCAAGATTCAAGGAGGTCAAAGTCCTTCGAAGTAGGGCGCAAATAAATAGGGAAATAAAATTATCGGGCGTAGAATTAGAGATTTTAGAGTGACAGACTAAAATCTTCCAATTTGGTCCTATCGTTTGGGTACTGAAGTGTAGATGTTAGCCCTCAGGGGAGGGGAACGGATTCGGTTCTATCGTTTGGGTGCTGAAGTGTCGATGTTAGCCCTCAGGCGATGGGAACGTGGGAACTTTAAAGTGAGAGCCGGTATCCTCCCAGCCTAGCCGCAGATTCAACAAACAAGCATAGGATTAGTCGATGTTCTTTATGCCTGGACCAAAGGGTAAAGAATAAATGCTCCTATTTGGCACAATCCAATTTGAACTAATTCACTTTATCCATTCACTTTAATTTCTTGACAAGGAGATGGGTGCTTTCCTATATATTGAACTTCACATTAGAAACTTTATTAGTAGAATTAGTTATTTAAGAGTTATTAAAATTACATATTTATTTCAATTGCCTATTAATGACAGATAAGCAATTTGAACTATATTGTTGTGATTAAGTATTGATTTTCTAAAATCTTAGTTCGTAGCCTCTAATATTACTCCCTGTGGGGTCGATATCCAGGACTCCATTAGAGCTCTGTATTACTTGAGCGATACATATACTTGCATTGATAAGTGTGGCTTTACATTTATTGAATATTTTATACACCTCTTTATCAAATTTATAACCGCTGTCAAGTTTTTGGCGCCGTTATCGGGGAATTAAATCTTATAGCACCAATATCAAATTCTTGCACATATAAAGTCACTGTCAAGTTTTTGGCGCCGTTGTCGGGGAGTAAACAAGAATCATAATTAGAGTAACTGACAAATTAGGAATATTAGAAAAATTTTACTGGAATTGCAACTTATTTTCATATTTAGTTAACTGTTTTTCTGTGTACTGATTTCAATTGTATGCATAAATTTGGACCTAAAAATCTTATACCCTATGATTCAGAATTAGAACGCACTATTAGAAGAATTAGAAAACTAAGAAGTGAACCTAGAAATCCTGACACAATGGAAAACAACGTGAACAATCAAGGAATAGAAAATGAACACCAACCTAGA
>JXCR01073483.1:0-15013 GCA_002079205.1 Phalaenopsis hybrid cultivar
AAACTTTTCGCAGGGCGACAGGCGTACGAGGAGGGGACCTCGACCGAAGCTTCGCAAAAAAAACTCTTCGGTTCGGCTTGGGTTCGCGATCGGAGAGGAAGGAAGCTCGGGCCGGCCTCGCGAACGTNTCATATGATTTATCCATGTGCGGCGCCCTAGCAAAAAAAAAAAGGATGTCCTCCGTAGGTAATTTCGACATTCCGGACGCTCCAGTACAGTTTATTTCGCCGTCGGAGGTCGCTTTGACGACGTCGTCGACAATCGGGTCAAAACGCGTCGAAATTCAAATTTCACAAAATTTCGACCTGCGATCGATCGTCCCAAAAGGTTTACTCGAGCATTCGACAAGTAACAGAGGAGACAATGCGAATTGCGGCGATCGAACACGTCGACTCTCCGAATTGCGAAGCTGGTGCGCGCAGGAGTGCGAATTGTGCAGAAGGCCACTCTAAGGCTCGGAAAGGTCATATAGGAATCCATTTTGGGTTTTCTCATGTCGGTTTCATCCTTCTAAGTGTTAGAAGTCGATACCGCACACGCGAAACTCTAAAAAAGGACGGAAATAGGTCGAACTAAAACGAGGCGGACACCGCTTCTAAGGTTCTAAGATAGTCGCAGGAAGACCCCTAAGGCTAGATCCTAACTCCTACGAGGGAAATACTAGACCTCACGAAAATGAGGTCAACACCCACATGAGAGAAAAATATGAAAATGAACAAATCTTTTCAGATTTCCACACTCTTCCTCAAGCTTAGTCATAAATGTTGTAGAGACCGAGCTTGGCATTGAATTTTGAAAAGTTGCTCAAAGGAAGAGTTTAGGTAAAGATTTGAGCAACTTGTTGGTGTGTCGGGATGTAGCTTAGCTGTATAACACCCCCATTGACATTTTTAGAGATGAAGTGTCTATCAATTTCAATATACTTTCTCCTGTCATGATGCGCAAGACTCTTGGCAATACTAATATCTGCTTGACCGTCACAAGTCATCCGTATAGGCCTATCAAAAGAATATTCGAGTTCCCTTAACAATTTATGAATTCAGATCCCTTCAGAGATCCCTAAAGGAAAGTGCTCTATATTTTGATTATGCACCAAATCACAAAATAAAAGCTTGCTTCTTATTTCTCCATGTGACCAGATCTTTTCATACATATGAGTAAAAACTTGTTGTTGACTTTATATTAGCGAGTTCTCCCTCCCAACTAGCATCAATGTAGACTTGCACTTCTTTGTTTTTGGTTATATCAAAAATTAATCCATAATCAGGATTCTTTTTGAGAAACCTCAGCCTAGCATGTGACAGATGGATAAGTTTTCCTATCAATATTTATTGTCTTCTTTTATTCATAGATATACTTTCTTCTTTCTTGTTAGACTTTTTGTTGGGTTCCATTGAAATATCAACAGGTTTGCATTCAATCTTCCATTTTTTTTCCTTTAGCAGATCTTGGATGTATTTCCTCTGTTATATAATAACCCTGTTCTTGGACTTTGATACATCCATACCTAGAAAATATCTTATATTTTTAGGTTCTTGATTTCAAACTCACCAGCAAACATATATTTAATTCAAAAAAATTATTTTTCATCATCACCACTAAGAGTCATACCATCTATATATACGATCAGAGGAACAATCCATTAACCTTCACTGTGTTCTATGAATAATGCGTGATTAGCTTGACTTTGAAAATATCCATTGGATTTCATAATTTTAGCAAACATTTCAAACCACGACCTTTGTGATTGTTTAAGCCCATAAAAAGACTTATTAAGTTTGCATACAAGTTGTTTGTTGGAATTATTCTCAATCCTGGTGGTATCTCTATGTACACTTCTTTTTCCAGATCCTCATCCAGGAAGATATTTTTTATGTCAAGTTGATGCAGTCCCCATTCCTTATTAACTGCTATGAAAGAAGAACTTTGATAGTGTTCAGTTTAACAACTGGTGTAAAGGTCTCCTGATATTTTTTTTATAGGCTTGTGTGAAACCTTTAGCAACAAACCTGACTTTGAATCTCCCAACACTCCCATCAGTTTTGTATTTTATGTTGAACACTCATTTGCAATCATCTTACTTCTTATGCTGAGGAAGTTTAGTAAGAGTCCATCTGCCATTATGTTTTAATGCTCAAATCTCTTATTCCTCTGCTTTCCTCTATTCTAGACTTTCAATAGTTTCATGAATGAATTTAGGAATATGCAAATTATCAATGTTATATATAAATGCTTTTTATGCTCGAGATAGCTTTCCATAGGCTACATACTTCTGCATTGGGTATCTCGTACAACTTTTCTTGTCTTCAACTCTAGAAGAGGAAGGGAGATAACTCATGCGGACTTGACTCACCCACAATTTTAGGTAAATGTAAACTTGGGATTTGGTTGGAGTTTTGTATTTGCAAGGTATCTTTCACATGCACAAAATTTTTCGTCCTTCTAGCATACACACGAAGTTTTTTGTTGTGGACTTCATGTTGGGTTGTTTGTATAACCTCACCAATAGTAGGAGAGTTAGCGTGGAGTGTCAGAACTAACCCTTTGCAAACTCCCCAAATTTTATCTACCTTTCCTGTCCTCATTATGACATCGAAACTCCCTGTAGTCACTAGCTCAGCCCTAGCTTCTCCACAACCTGATTTGAGATAAATTTATGTGTGGGTGTTATCATGTGCATCCCAAAATTGATGTTTATTTTTGCTCTCCCACTAAACCATATATTTGAGATATTAAGATTGATTTTAAAAAAAAATATGACATTGATGAAGTTGTAGTATTTTTTAATAATAGGAGAGTAGTGTACTTATCTCTTTTTGCTGAAGGCATGCCAAAGAAAATTACAAATGATAAAATTAGGGTTGGTCGTGCAGGATGGGGAATGAATGTAAACAAAGAATACACACCCAAAAATTTTAAGTGTTAAGTATGAGAGAAAACTCTTATGTGTGGAGAGGTAACCGTCAAAATATGAAGTGGTGTTTTAAAGATAAGTACCTGACTAGACATTTGATTAATAAAATATGTTGCAGTAAGAATTATTTCTTCTAAAAAATATTTGGGAACTTGATAAGAAATCATAATTGAGGGGGATACGTCAATTAAATGCAGTTTTTTGTTCTCTGCGATCTCATTTTATTGTAAGGTATCAATAAATGAACTCATATGAATTATTCCATTTTTCAAAAGATAGGATCAAAAGATGGAGTTGAAACATTTATTTGCATTATCAGCTTTGAGAATCTGAATTTTACATTAGAAATGTGTTTCAATCATGTCGTGAAAGGGTTGGAAGATTTGGGTTGTTTAAGATTTTTTTTCATCAAGAACACCCAAATTGTTCTAATATGATTGTCAATGAATGAGAAATTGTCTAGCCTCACTTAGGCTTTTACATTTGAAGGTTCCTAAATATCACTGTGGATAATGGAAAAAAAGATGTGAGGGTTTATAATGAGTCATGCGATAGCTATTTCTAGTGTGTTTGGCAAGTTGACAAGTCTCACATTGATAAAAGTTCAGTATTTTTTTGGGAAACAAATGTTGATATAACTTAACAATTTAATTGAAATTAGGATGATCCAAACGATAATTCTATAACATAATTTATTTTTTGACAAACATAGATTCAACACTAAAAAATTTGAGAGACATACGACAGTGAGATTAGTTGTGTTTAGAAAGAGATTATCTTTGAGCAATTATAAATCTTGTTGCATTTCCGTATTGTCAATCACCTTTCATGAGTTCATCATCTGAAATTCACAAGAGTTTGCAAGAAATTTAGTTATATATTTCATATAATGAGTGACCTTACTGATTGAAATCAAATTGCAGTTAAATTATGGAACATATATGATAGAGGAAAGTGTAATATCTATAGAGAGCTCCATATCTTGGTTCCCAACAGTATTTGAGTGTAATTCGTCTACTAGTCTTATCGATGTAGATGTAGAAGTCTCTTGAGAGTTGACTAGAGCATTGATGTTTCCAGTCATATAATTCAAGGTTTCTGAACCTATGATTCAAGTTTTGAATCTTCTATTATGACAAGATGGGAGAATGATTCATTGCCTTGTTGTCACAAGGTTAGTGTGTTGCTCCAAAGAGTTTCTTCAGTACTTCAATCTGTTCTTTGGTGAATGACTCCTTCGATCCTTCAAACGTGTTAGCAATATTTGCCTTTTTCTCTTCATTCCATGCCTAGGATTCCAGTAGACTGGCTTTCCATGAAGTTTCCAATATTTGTCTTTGATATGCTCAATCTTCTTGCAATAATCACATGTGGGATGGTTTTTTTTGACCTTTGAGTCATGGGAAGAATTATGAGTATGCAGAGTTGAACTTTCAGTGCTTGGTGAACACTCGTTTCCGATCAGCATTAGCTTATTCTCGCACTATTTACTTCTAATTGCAGGAAAGGCTTCACGGGGAGATAGAAAGCTTTGTTCTTGATCTTTTCTCACACTCATCCAATTCTTGAGTTTGTACTCTGAATTTGATGATCCTCTTCTTCTCGATGATGGATATAAATATCATGCCTTCTTGTGGATATTTCCACACGTGTTTCAAACATATTCAATTGTAGCCAGTACTTTGACAAAGAGTCGAAATATTCGACGACGCTTTGCTCTCCTTGTCGGGCCATGAAGTTGGTTTCATTCTCAAACAACTCTTCTGTGTTCTCGGTACTAGAATATGTTTTTTCTGCAGCCTCCCAAATTTATTTGATAGTTTTGTACATCATAACATTTTCTCCTATTTGAGTCATTAAGTTGACTAACCAAGACATAACCATATGTTTTTGATTCTTTCATGTGTGGTGGTTGGGGTCAGTGATCTTAGGAATTGTGCCCTTCTGCGTGAGATGTTCCACTTTCCCTTTACCTTAAATATACATATACACGGATTAAGGCTGCAAAAGATAGTTATGACCATTGAGTTTATGCTTTGTGATAAAGTTAGAGAGTTTAGGAGTTGTCTGGACAAAATTCCTTAACTTAGATTCAAAGTTAACCTCTGAGAATACCACTTGAATTCTTCATCCCGTACTTGGCATCAACCTCTTGAATCTTTAGGGCTGTTTCTAGTTGACTGCAATGGAGAGAATTGTTGGCTGCAGCTGCTGCTTATGCGGCTTGTTGCACCTACTGCTCTTTTGGATTTCTATTAGAAAGAGAATGTGATTCCCATTGGAGAGGAAGTGATTTCCACGGGAGAGGCTGACATCCACCAAGAGAGAACTATATCCATTGGAGCCAAAATCCTATGCTGATTGCTCTCCTTCACTGAGAAGTTTCGGCTACAAGGAGGAGTTCAGGTGTGGTGGTGTGGTTTCTAACCCTAGCTGGAANGAAGAGAGAGCTATACCCATTGGAGCCAAAATCCTATGCTGATTGCTGTCCTTCACTGAGAAGTTTCGGCTACAAGGAGGAGTTCAGGTGTGGTGGTGTGGTTTCTAACCCTAGCTGGAAGGAGTGTCGGCTCTAGAACAAAGGGATTCAGGCGTTGGAGGGGTTTTTGACCCTAGCAGGAAGGAGTTTTGTCACTAGGAAGGTGTTTTGACGACTCCGGAAAGAGGTTTGGTGACTAGGGAAGGATTTTATGGCTCTGATACCATGTAAAAATTACCTCGTTGGTCCATTATTCACAAATAGGGGACATTGTTATACGGAAACCAATCCCTCATTTTTCATAAATTTATCAAACATATCTCACCTAAATTAGGAAATGAAATGATTTTGAATAAAAAATAGAAAAATAACATAAAATATTGGAATAAACTAATCAAATGTTTTCTAAAATATTCCAATCAAATCCTTCAAGTTTTGGAGGTGCTGGCCGGCCTACACGAGAGAGATAAATATGGAAAGAACCAAATCTTCTCAGATAAATATGGATGACATCCCAAATTTAAAGATGGTAGTTTGATGAGGGCAGAGGGTGATCATCTGTGCNAAGGAAGGAGTTTTGTCACTAGGAAGGAGTTTTGACGACTCCGGAAAGAGGTTTGGTGACTAGGGCAGGATTTTATGGCTCTGATACCATGTAAAAATTACCTCGTTGGTCCATTATTCACAAATAGGGGACATTGTTATACGGAAACCAATCCCTCATTTTTCATAAATTTATCAAACATATCTCACCTAAATTAGGAAATGAAATGATTTTGAATAAAAAAATAGAAAAATAACATAAAATATTGGAATAAACTAATCAAATGTTTTCTAAAATATTCCAATCAAATCCTTAAAGTTTTGGAGGTGCTGGCCGGCCTACACGAGAGAGATAAATATGGAAAGAACCAAATCTTTTCAGATAAATATGGATGACATCCCAAATTTAAAGATGATAGTTTGATGAGGGCAGAGGGTGATCATCTGTGCTGATGGCTCATACAAGGAGTGACCTGTGGTAGCTTCTATGAGGAAAGAATAGGAATGAATAATATCAAACATTGCTTGGGGAGGAAATATTACTTGGCTGTGTATGGAAAGGCTTAAACCCAAACATCTGCGGTGCCCTTTTGTATAATCATTGTTGTTTTCTTTCTTTTTTGAAAATCTTACAATCATGTTAGCTCGCGATTGAATGACTCCTTGGAAGTGGCACAATGAGGATACAATTGCGAGGTTTATCCTATTTTATAGGATTGTTTGGCTAAAGTAGGCAATAATTCACATAATGCAGGCTAGGTCATTATAAATTTTAATTGCTAGATCCTCTATACAATGTGTTTCAAGATGAACCGAGTAGAAATTGGCTGGCCTATGAGAGGTCCTAGAAGTATGCCTGATGAGGGTGGAGCTAGGGTTGCCTGAACTAGGAGCAGTTAATGACATTCCCATAGAATGATAAGCTTTCAGGACAAAAGGAAGGTATGAATGAACTAAATAAGGGTTAGAATCAAATATAGGAGATGCCCTGTGGCGTAACATTTGTATAAAATCTACATTTAAGTATGCTCATGTTGGAGTAGCATTATGATGGGTGCCTAAATCGGGAGCCTCTCCTGCTCCCAACATGGGAGTCCCCAGAACAAAGCAAGACATGACTGCTTCACTTGGACCGAACAGGTCTAGGTTTTGTCCCTTTCTGAGTATTTTTCCGGTTTTCTTGGTCCTTTTCTAGTTCTTGTATATTTGCTTTCATAGGATTCTAGGGTTAGTTTTTGGTGTACGTTTTCTGTAGGGACAGCCGTTGATGTCTCTGGTTCACCCTTCGAGGGCAGTCGCCCAAGGATAGGTACAGTTGTTGGCTTCCTACAATCCCCCCTCTTCCCAAGGCTGCCGTCCCCTCTCATCGCTGAAGGAACAACCATACAGCCCTCCTTGCTGTACTCCTACCCCTACCACCCGTCTAGTGAGCCGTTCTCTCTCCCCCAGCCAGTCACCCAGCTTCCAATCACTCCCATCACTGCTGCTCCTGCTGTCCACACGTGTTAACATATTCCCACCAGCTGAACCCACCCCTTTCTCCTGCACTCCAGCCACCCCACTGCAGCCCCATCTTCCCACTAACAAACCTATAACACCTCACATCTTCCCAACCCGCTGCGCGCCACCAACCTCCCATACATCTCGCATAACCACCCGCCTTCCCCTTTTTGATATGCATCTATTTGAGTTGAGTATTTTGTCTGGTATTGCTATTTCCCTTTCCGTGTGTTGGTTGTTACGACTCACTGTCTTTTTTAGTAATAATATTTGTTGTCTATTGTTGTTTGGATTAACTCCGGTATCAATGATCTTCTATGATCTTATAAGAAGATTTATGTTTAAGGAAAGAAAAACTGTTGAGGTATAGCCTGATATGGGACTGGCTGGGGCACAACAGTGCTACCTTGTATATTATGAACTGGGCTGTAAGTTGTCTTAAATGCAGTGATATGGAATTCATTAACTTGTCTTATATGGTCTAAGAAGCCAAAACTGTCAATATCTCAATAGATGAATCAGGTTTTGACACCATGCATTTATTATTTGTTTTGTGTCGCCCTTAATCTCATTAGCCTTTATGCGTTATGTCCATCATTGGTGAAAGACTACCTATCGTTTGTTTAGGTTCGTTTAAATAAGTACACTTTAATGATACATCTGAAGTCCTGATATTGATATCATTGTGCTTCTCTAGCTTTTGTTTTTGTTTGCTTCTGTAGCATCTTTGAGCTTGAAGAAGCTTAAGGTGCCGATAATGATAATCCTATGTATATGATAAAAAAGTGAAAGGAGGGAAAAAAAAGCTTAGCATACCATTGAGCTCTATGTTTTCTAAATGAAAATGGAGAATATTAATTAAAGTTTGTGCTCGTTCCTACTGAACTCTATCTTGACATGATCTATTTAATAGCATAATGACGAACATGGATAAACATACTAGTGAGAATTCCAGTTGCTGATTCTCAGCTGTTATGTTATGGAAGAACAACTCGAACTAGCGCCAATTTAAGCCTCAGTGTCCCTTGGACAAATTTTCCTCTGGAAGCAAGTTTGAAATTGAACGCCTCCATTTGTTAAAATAGCCTTTTGCAGATTTAAGTATTTGAACTTATTTAGCTGTTTATGCTTTTATTCTGATGGTTATTGTTGTCTATCTATTGTTAACTCTACTGCCTGCAATTCTACAGGGAATAACTCTACTTATACTCATTTTACATACATTTTTTCCAATTGCATATGAAGGTTGGAATCTATTCTGGAAGAACCTTTCAAACAGGTTGAAGGTTAGTTAAAATAACCTTTGGCTCTGGATATCTTTAATAAATCTATAAACTTAATATCTTAAGACTTCTTCATGCCATTTGTGGTAGAACAGCCTGAGTTTGTTTGCATCTATTTTTTTTCCATTGATTGTATTTTTTAAAAAGTCTGTAACCTTAAAATCTAATGACTTCTCCATGTCATTTGTGGTGGAACTACTGGAGCCTAATTGCCACCTTTTTTTTGCATATATTGTACTTTTTTCTCTTCTTTAGGCCTTCAAAATCTGTCTAAGCTTTTGCATGACCTTGACTAGTCTTTTTAACAACTGCTGCTTGCTGATTTGAAAATGGCATTTGTGTCAAGTTCTACTAATGAATGTGATATTTGTATGTTCATATTTCACCATTGAGCCTTAACCAGCACTTCAGCCTTTTATTTTTCAAAGATGCATTTGTTGGGATTTCATTTGATATATTTTCTTAGTTTCTCAAAACGTGTATTTCTGTATTCCATTTGCAGATCATCTCTCTCCTCCTCCTGATGTGTGATATATTGGTTTATGCCCTTTTTGCATCTCCCGTGTCAATTACTTATCTTCCTTTCAGAATTGCTCCATATATTCGGATTGCCTTTGTTACTTTGTCAATCAGGTAATTTGATTTTATTTATTTATTTCCACTAATGTACCAATGTTAATTTATTTTATTGAACTACTTGTCTAGTTTCATACATAAATAAAATTCATACAATAGAAACTAGTGGTTTCATTCATCTGTAGGCCGGTGGTATGACAAACTCTGCTCAATTAAAAATTCAGATAATGAACGAAAGCCAATGGTTCATGCATGTGCAGTTGGCAGGTGTTATCTTCAATACTTGTTAAGG
Organism: Phalaenopsis hybrid cultivar; assembly: GCA_002079205.1. Lineage (NCBI taxonomy): Eukaryota > Viridiplantae > Streptophyta > Magnoliopsida > Asparagales > Orchidaceae > Phalaenopsis > Phalaenopsis hybrid cultivar. The sequence goes on from JXCR01073483.1 coordinate 9,588, forward strand.
CATTAGATGAATCTACTCATTTAGAGCAAGCATGCATTTCACTCCATCGTGGTGTATTTTGAGCTAGGAGCTCGACTTTATGAATGTCCTTTTATTTCTGCTACTTGGCATGATTTTGCAAAATCTGGGGTCTTATGTTTGAAACCCTTTGATTTCTATAAATGATTTGATATATTTTTAATAACGATATTCTTTCTACTTCTAATGCATAATATGCCATATTTCTTACCTTCATTGAAATTAATGTTGTAGTAGTGCTTTTCTAGTTTTATTTTTCTTTTCAAATGAAATATTATAACTAGAAAGTGATATGAGTAGATCGAAGACAATTTGTAAGAATTATTAGAACAAGGAAAAGAAAAATATACCGGACAAGATGCTCATCATGAATGACATCCTATGACACTATTGTATAAACTGATATGAATACATATAACATGGAATGTAATCAATATCATTTTCTCAAAGAAGATATTACACTGTCTAACATGGGAGAGGAGACCGCTGATCCCGCGATTATGCGATTGGACTAGAATGGAATACCTTCCCAAGAGGATTTCTATCGGAGGATTTTCTTGCTATGTTGGCTGCATGGGTCATTTGCACCCTTATTTTCTTTCCTTTTTCTTCTATTTAGGGTATGATTTGGGTATTAGTATAAAAGTATTGTGTGGAACATGGTTGAGGTTTTTTGCTTTGTTTTTTGTATTTTGGAGATTTTATTATCTGATTTCTGCCTTAAAGAGTGACGTTTCATCTTTTTTTTGTAAGTGATGTGCCTGTAACTTGTTTAAGAATTTGTGGTGGATCTTCCTCGGCAGTAGTGTCTCGTCAAGCTGACGATCTGTGGTTCTCTCTGCTGTTTTCAGCCCGGACAGCCGCCATACACATCCTATCCCCTTCCAGACGAGTCGATCTCGCATATTATCATTCCATTGTTATTCCATAACCACCTTTATACTATATTTACTCCATAAACACCTTTATACTATATCTATTCCAAGAGGATTTCTATCGGAGGATTCATTCTCCTTTTCGGTGTTTTAGATGGATCAATATCTTCTCTCTCACCCCATTTTTGTTCTTTTCTTTCCTTGTTTCTTGGTTCGATTTTCGATGCTTATGTCCGACGCATAAGTGTCCACGTATAACTTTTTGCTATACGTGAAACCATCAAGCAAGGTCGCAAGTAGTTTGTTTTGGAGCGTAGGGTGGTGATGATAAAGACACACTGAAGATAGAGGAGAAATATGTCCTATCCTATAACATCAAAATCCAAGTATTTGATGAACAATAGGATAACGGTATCCTTCACATAAGTCTAGCGGGAGTTGGCTCGAATCTCCTTAGATAGTTGACAGTCCCACGCCTGACAGCGTAATCGACTTGTGGACAATAAAAAAAAATTTGTTAAAACTTATTTCAAAAAAAAAAAAAATATTTTTTGCTATAAAATAAAATTTTATAATCTTTTTTTTTTTGAAGACCTATGTGCATGTCAAAAACATAAAATTTAAAATACATTTTAAAATTGATTGTCCACCTGACAAATACCTGTTTAGGCTAGAAAATAACCCTCTAGGTGAGGTTCATAACACACTTCTAGACGAGTGGCGTGTTCTATACATTCGGGTGACCAAGTAGCCTTTGTGGACCCTCGAGTACATATACATATATCTGAGCTTAGCCCTACACAAGTGCTTGCGGTCCCCCTTACCTCAACTTTTTGTTTTATCGAAGCTTTGGACAGAGCACTCGTGTTTCTTTTCTTTTCTTCAAGATTTCTTTGAGATTTTTGAAGATGTTTACTCGAGTTTTTTCTCGTTGATTTTCTTGAGTTTTCGATCAAGAGTCGTCGTTACACTCTTTTTTTTTGGATTTCCCGGATGGCTTTTATTCTAGACTTTGCTTTTTGCAATACATTTCAGCTTGCTATATTTAAGAAACAATGGATCCCACGGGCGTATAGGTTCGTTTTACATTTACAGAATGTTATACTATTCTTGTTTATACCTGCTACTACCCTGTACAACATGTTATTCTTTTCCTGTTTATACCTGCTACTGTTCTGTAAAGCATGTTATACTGTTCCTTTTACTGTACTTGCCACCACTTTGTATAGCATGTTATACTGTTCCTTCTACTGTACCTGCTACTGTCATATATGCATCTACACTGATTCTTTTATCGTGTTTTCTACTGCTTACCCTGAACTGCACATTTTATATTACATAACCTTAAGCATGCCTCCTTTCCATATAGGATGTTTAAAGGACTATTACCATAGGGTCGTTTGATTTGACATCATAACTGGACACCCTAAAAAACTTAAACTCGTCACGANATAACCACCTTTATACTATATCTACTCCATAAACACCTTTATACTATATCTATTCCAAGAGGATTTCTATCGGAGGATTCATTTTCCTTTTCGGTGTTTTAGATGGATCAATATCTTCTCTCTCACCCCATTTTTGTTCTTTTCTTTCCTTGTTTCTTGGTTCGATTTTCGATGCTCATGTCCGACGCATAAGTGTCCACGTATAACCTTTTGCTATACGTGAAACCATCAAGCAAGGTCGCAAGTAGTTGTTTTGGAGCGTAGGGTGGTGATGATAAAGACACACCGAAGATAGAGGAGAAAGATGTCCTATCCTATAACATCAAGATCCAAGTATTTGATGAACAATAGGATAACGGTATCCTTCACTGACATAAGTCTAGCGGGAGTTGGCTCGAATCTTCTTAGATCGTTGACAGTCCCACGCCTGACAGCGTAATCGACTTGTGGACAATAAAAAAAAATTTGTAAAACTTATTTCAAAAAAAAAAAAAATTTTTTTTGCTATAAAATAAAATTTGATAATCTTTTTTTTTGAAGACCTATGTGCATGTCAAAAACATAAAATTTAAAATACATTTTAAAATTGATTGTCCACCTGACGAATACCTGTTTAGGCTAGAAAGTAGCTCTCTAGGTGAGGTTCAGAACACACTTCTAGACGAGTGACGGGTTCTATACATTCGGGTGACCAAGTAGCCTTTGTAGACCCTCGAGTGCATATACATATATCTGAGCTTAGCCCTACACAAGTGCTTGCGGTCCCCCTTACCTCAACTTTTTGTTTTATCGAAGCTTTGGACAGAGCACTCGTGTTTCTTTTCTTTTCTTCAAGATTTATCTGAGATTTTTGAAGATGTTTACTCGAGTCTTTTCTCGTTGATTTTCTCGAGTTTTCGATCAAGAGTCGTCGTTACACTCTTTTTTTTGGATTTCCCGGATGGCTTTTATTCTAGACTTCGCTTTTTGCAATACATTTCAACTTGCTATATTTAAGAAACAATGGATCCCACGGGCGTATAGGTTCGTTTTACATTTACAGAATGTTATACTATTCTTGTTTATACCTGCTACTACCCTGTACAACATGTTATTCTTTTCCTGTTTATACCTGCTACTGTTCTGTAAAGCATGTTATACTGTTCCTTTCACTGTACTTGCCACCACTCTGTATAGCATGTTATACTGTTCTTTCTACTATACCTGCTACTGTCATATATGCATCTACACTGTTTCTTTTATTGTGTTTTCTACTGCTTGCCCTGAAGTGCACATTTTATATTACATAACCTTAAGCATGCCTCCTTTCCATATAGGATGTTTAGAGGACTATTACCATAGGGTCGTTTGATTTGACATCATAACTGGACACCCTAAAAAACTTAAACTCGTCACGACAAGGAGCTTGCAGTTAGCGCGGTGGGCAGCACGACCATCTTCAACAACAGAACATGTCTTCCTAGCTAAACCATTCCTTTCCTAGAATTTAAAATAACAATCCATAGGATTTCGAGGTTGTTCGCCTAGCGCAACATAAATCCTGAACCTTTTTCGTTAGGTATTTGTATGGTTCTGCTGTACGATCTAAGCCCTAACTCGTTTTAGGATTCCGAGATTGTCGTCCTTTACGTCCTAAATTCTCACATCTTCCAGGCTACTTGTGTGAGCGTTTCACACGAATGTAAACCCTAATTAAATAAAATTGGCAGGATACACTTGAATATTCCTCCTCGAAACTGAAGCCAAACCAAAGGGTAGACTTGGAAGCCACCATGGATCTCCTCTGGATTTGTGGCATCCCCTAGTTCTTTTTCCTTTGGATCCTTTAATAAATGTCCCAAGTTTGAGCCATTCCTTTTTGCACATCTTTTTGTCTAATTTCGTTGAAAAGTCCTATCCTTTTGAAGTCCTTGAAGATAATTTTTCTTGATTTTTATCGATAGTATTCTTAAGTGATTTCGGTCATTTAAGATGTTATTAACNCCTCTTTGTCTAATTTTGTTGAAAAGTCCTATCCTTTTGAAGTCATTGAAGATAATTTTTCTTGATTTTTATCGATAGTATTCTTAAGTGATTTCGGTCATTTAAGATGTTATTAACTATAGGGGCTTGCCCTTATAGGGAGCTTTTTCGAACCCAGCTTAAAATAAACCCTAATCTTACATATTAAATAGAGGAATTTGTCGGCAAATAAAACGGTTTCGCAGACCAAACAGACGTCATATATAAATTAGTTTATCTGGTCGAGCTTTATCCTCAAGTCTTGTGTTTATCCCTCGGGATAACTACATGATTTGAGGTAAAACGCTCTTTCATTTAAACTGAAAAATATGGGGTCAGTTTGATTTTCATATTTGATTTTAAACTTAAATCTATATGTAAATAAAAACGTCCTTCTGAAGCGGGCGACGAGATTTAGATTCCGGTGACCGACAATTTCTCACGGGCGACTCCTCCCTCAATCCACCCATCCACCCTTTTCCCCGCCGACAGTAGATTATTTCCCATAGAGAATTTAACGAGGTCTTTTGNATCGAGCTTTATCCTCAAGTCTTGTGTTTATCCCTCGGGATAGCTACAAGATTTGAGGTAAAACGCTCTTTCATTTAAACTATGAAAAATATGGGGTCAGTTTGATTTTCATATTTGATTTTAAACTTAAATCTATATGTAAATGAAAACGTCCTTCTGAAGCGGGCGACGGGATTTCGATTCCGGTGACCGACAATTTCTCACGGGCGACTCCTCCCCCAATCCACCCATCCACCCTTTTCCCCGCCGACAGTAGATTATTTCCCATAGAGAATTTAACGAGGTCTTTTGTCAACTGTGATCTTATTTACTTTCTTCAATTATGACAAACAATAATATGATTAGAAATGCTTCTGAGCAGTGAGGTTCAATCTATCCACTATGTATGCAATGCCTCATTTTCAGCTCTGCCTCCATCTATAATGAGACTACACATTATTCCCTTTATGGTGCAACGGGTATTAAATATAATGTGGTGGAGCTACTGTTGCTCTTTCGTGAGCTTAGTCTGAAAGTCCCATCTGATTTGATTATCTCTCCCTCATTTGTT
>JXCR01073484.1:7650-24176 GCA_002079205.1 Phalaenopsis hybrid cultivar
TGATCGTATCAAATTGGGATCAAAATAGTCAGTTATGAGAATCAAAGAAGATGAATTGCGTGCCATAGCCTCAATCCATGGCGTGAGAGGGAAAGCCATTTCTATTTTTGCGGAGCGACAAATCATGCCAACTCGGGAAGTTGATCTTGATACAACCACAATCGCAGGAAGTAAAGGGATCGTGACGTTCATAGTCGAAATAGCCACGGGAAGCTTTGTGGCATGCATAATCGCAAAGGGAAGCAAGGGACGGGCGGCCACAGTCGCGATGGTGGTCCTTGCATGACGGACACTCATGATACAATCGTGATTGCAGCAATCTGAGAAGGCAATGAAGGGATCATGGCTTACCAATTTGCATGCAGTAGATAAGGGATCGCATCTTTCTCCTCATTCCGTGTGTAATGGTCACGTGGGGAAGGATCAAATCTTTCAGTCGTTTTCGGATGATCGCAACACACGGCTTCGACGAGAAGGAAAATGGCGAACCACGTGTATTAGAGCTTGTAGGGTACCTACGGTGGGATTGCGGTGTGCCTCGTGTTGTACAATTGCGATTTTCCTAGCTGGTAAGCAACAACGGAATCGCGGTGTATAGAGTCCATGAGTTTTCATTTTATGCAGTGCTAACTCTATATTTTTTGAATTTTCAGTCATGTGCCTCTTCTGGCAACGCATATGTCCTTTCGTTGTTTGATGTTAAAAAAAATTTCTAGAGGAATGAAAATTAAGAAAATAGATGATTTGAATAAAAAATTAGAGGAAGATATTGATCGAATCATATCTAGGATGGAAAAAAGGTTCGCGGTCATAGATGATACGTTTTCTTCCGCGAGAACTAAATGGAGGATCTATTCGAGAGCATGCTGGAAATTTGAGAGATGATAAAGAAGCTTATTGAGTGCAATACAAGACTTCACCAACAATTCAATTTGCAAATCCTACCCATCGATTGACCGAAGATTTATTGGCTCAATCGAAAGTAAAAGAGATCGAACGTGAGGATCATGAGGAAAACATTCACCATCACAAACTCCCTCTCAAGGCTCTGATTAGGGGTGGATTAGAGGGCCAAAAAATAAAGAAGATATTATGTAAGAGGTTGGAGGAGAGCGGAGAAGAAATGAGAGAAGCAGGGAGGGGATATGACTACGATCGAAGGAGGGAATTTATCCGTCGATACATGGGGGAATACAACAGAGGAAGAGGAAGATGGGTTGGAGATGTTAGAATTAAGAAGTTGAAGATGTTGATCTTCGAGGGGGAGGACCGACAAAGTTGGGTGTATCAGGCGAAGCGATACTTCACCATGAATGGGCTATATCGGGAGGAGAAACTCATGGCGGCAGGCTTATGTTTAGAAGGGAAAACTCTAGCCTGGTTTCAGTGGAGGGAGGTTAGATATCTGATTCATTCATGGGAGGACTTCAAGGAATGCTTGTTGGATCTTTTTCAAGCAATTTGGGAAAAAGACCTTCACAAGCAATTCTATACCTTGACTCAGGAGGGGACTGCCATGAAATACAGGTAGAGATTTGAGCAATTGTCGGGACAATTGAGAGAAATTTCTGAAGTAGGATTGGAGGGAAATTTTACGACGGGGCCTAAAGCCCAACATATGGGTATCACTTTGACTATTGAAACAATGGGAATTGAGGGAGACAATGAAGCTAGCTCAGATGGTGGAGGACAAGAATTAGATGAAATAGGCTAACAGGAGCAACACATATGGAACGCAGTACTGAACTGCTACAACCATGAAGATACCAAAAGCTCAAATAATGAAAATCCGGAGGGAGGCTGCACAGGACGCGAATAATGGACCACAATCCGAAGCAACACTCAAACACCTTGCAGAGACAAAGATTCAGATGAAGCGTGCTAAGAAGTTATGTTTTCGGTGTGATGAGAAGTTTATCCCAGAACACCGTTGCAAGAATCGAATATTACAAATTCTCATAGCGCCTGATGAGGAAATAAAGAATAAAGAAATAAAGATAGCTGTGAGGGAGGAGGAACACTCACTTTTTATCACCTCGAGGACAAGTTGTCTTTTTGGGGGGGGGTGGATATTATTACGTCAGCACTTGGGCTAATGGAAAATTTGTCTTTTGTACGCCTAAGGGCAATTTTTGTCTTTTATTGTTATGTTGTTGGGTATAAATATGATTGTTATGTTTAGGGTTAGGTTTATGCATGATGATTGAGTTATAATCCTTAGGTTTAGGGTTTGAGAGAGATTTCCTGTCTCTCGAATTGTAGGAATTGTGAGAGATTGCCTACCTCTTGAATTGTAGGTGATTATCTTTTTTATTTTTGTCTAGTTGTTTGGAGTATTGAAGAAAATAATTTTTTGCCCTTATTTTTTGTGGAAAAGCTTGCTGATTGGAGGTCGGATCGTATCAAGTTTCTAGGCTTGCGAGACTAGATGAAGTAGTGACAGTTGAGGCAGTAGTTTTTGATGTGAAAGTTGACTAGAATGATTTCCTGGGNTGGGTTGGAGATGTTAGAATTAAGAAGTTGAAGATGTTGATCTTCGAGGGGGAGGACCGACAAAGTTGGGTGTATCAGGCGAAGCGATACTTCACCATGAATGGGCTATATCGGGAGGAGAAACTCATGGCGGCAGGCTTATGTTTAGAAGGGAAAACTCTAGCCTGGTTTCAGTGGAGGGAGGTTAGATATCTGATTCATTCATGGGAGGACTTCAAGGAATGCTTGTTGGATCTTTTTCAAGCAATTTGGGAAAAAGACCTTCACAAGCAATTCTATACCTTGACTCAGGAGGGGACTGCCATGAAATACAGGTAGAGATTTGAGCAATTGTCGGGACAATTGAGAGAAATTTCTGAAGTAGGATTGGAGGGAAATTTTACGACGGGGCCTAAAGCCCAACATATGGGTATCACTTTAACTATTAAGACAATGGGAATTGAGGGAGACAATGAAGCTAGCTCAGATGGTGGAGGACAAGAATTAGATGAAATAGGCTAACAGGAGCAACACATATGGAACGCAGTACTGAACTGCTACAACCATGAAGATACCAAAAGCTCAAATAATGAAAATCCGGAGGGAGGCTGCGCAGGACACGAATAATGGACCACAATCAGAAGCAACACTCAAACACCTTGCAGAGACAAAGATTCGGATGAAGCGTGCTAAGAAGTTATGTTTTCGGTGTGATGAGAAGTTTATCCCAGAACACCGTTGCAAGAATCGAATATTACAAATTCTCATAGTGCCTGATGAGGAAATAAAGAATGAAGAAATAAAGATAGCTGTGAGGGAGGAGGAACACTCACTTTTTCTCACGTCGAGGACAAGTTGTCTTTTTTGGGGGGTGGATATTATTTCGTCAGCACTTGGGCTAATGGAAAATTTGTCCTTTGTACGCCTAAGGGCAATTTTTGTCTTTTATTGTTATGTTGTTGGGTATAAATATGATTGTTATGTTTAAGGTTAGGTTTATGCATGATGATTGAGTTATGATCCTTAGGTTTAGGGTTTGAGAGAGATTTCTTGTCTCTCGAATTGTAGGAATTGGGAGAGATTGCCTACCTCTTGAATTGTAGGTGATTATTTTTTTTATTTTTGTCTAGTTGTTTGGAGTATTGAAGAAAATAATTTTTTGCCCTTATTTTTTGTGGAAAAGCGTGCCGATTGGAGGTCGGATCGTATCAAGTTTCTAGGCTTGTGAGACTAGATGAAGTAGTGACAGTTGAGGCAGTAGTTTTTGATGTGAAAGTTGACTAGAATGATTTCCTGGGTTTTGTAGAGATGACCACTTTTTTGTGCTTCTTAATCATTAGGGCAAACTGAAAAGCTCTTTCCAAAATTTAGGGATACTGTGATTTAAATTCATTCTGAATTTCATACAAATTTCAATGAAAAACTTGTTGACAAGTTATTGATTAGGTCAGTGCAATCAGCCCTTGCTACGAGGGACTATGTTGCTCATATGTGTTCGTGTAATCAATTACAGGCATTATACCTATTTGAGAGGTAGGTACTTGTCATAAAACCTCGTGCAATATTTGACCTTTAATAGTTATTTCATCTCATATAAACCCTTTAGGTTCTATCATTCCCAGGTTTGTTGTCTACGAATTTGGCTTTATAAGTTTCATCTTGGCAAAATTGGTCCATTGATAGTCAAGAAATTTACCGTTTGGGTCAGACAAGGTAGGAAGTTATTGGGATCATGCATCCTATTAAAAGTGGGGGGCTTCAATTTTATTTTGAATCGAAGGATCATCTTGAGCCCTGATATCTTGTTCCGGCTAATGTTGTTGGAAAGCTAGTCATCTAAATTGGTCATCCCTGTGCTCATTCCATTGTAGAGTATGGTGTCTAAAAGTCAAGTTTTATAGTTTATCCTGAACTGTTTATGCTTTTTTTTGAAACACATTAAGTTTCTCATTAATAATATTTTTTTTTCTTTGTTCTCCAATGGAAGTTGTGCACGTTATTTGTAATTCCTCAAAATTGACCTAGCATGGCAGCTTTAGGAGGCGTGGTGATAGGAAGCATGTAGTTTTTTTTTTTTTGAATGATTTATAAAAGATATATGCGAGGGAATTGATTTTAGATGGGAGAAAGGGAAATAGTGTGTGTAAGCAAAGTGAAATTTTCATCTCAAGCCCTTCTCAGACAGCCGTTTTTTGATAAAAAAATTAATAAATCTTAAAGAAACATTTTCCGGCACAATATATTCTAACTCGCTAAAAAATGATTTTCTTAATGAAATTTGTAAAAAGTCAGCAATTCTTTCAAATATTAATAAATGTTAAAAGTTTGTGAAGTTCAATAGGTGTTCACAAAATTGTAAGTTCTAATTATATTGTCTGATTGCATTTCAAGACAAGGCTTTGTTATGTGAACATGCCTTTTTTATTCAAGAAATCTCTGAAAAATTTACGGTCATTGTAGGTTCACACAAATGTTAGGTTATGCCATTTTGGTTGTGGTAATAACTTGGATAATAGTAATACTTATTAATTTTCCAATTAGCATGCAAGTTTGCAGGTTTTTTTTCTTGTGAATAAACTATTTCATATTAAAATTAAAAGCTTTAGGATAGTAATGCAAATATTTTTTAAATATTTTTTTTACAAATAAATAAATTTTTGGTTGCGAGCTAGCTGAAATCCTTCAGTTTTGAAATAACCTATCCTGCCAAGAAGTTATTTGATTTTGCCTTGGCTGATATGTGGTTCATGCTCTATGACTTTGACTTTGACTCCTTTGGATTTTGGCCTTGATACTAATTAATGGTGGAATAATCAAGGAAGATATTGATTACCTTAAAATCAATTATTGGGATATATTTTCTTTCTAATTAGCGATAACAAAAATTTGAAGCGAGTAATCAAGCAGAAGGCCTCCTTTCTCCTTCCACCTTTTGTTAAAGTTTTAATGCAAAGAATAAAGCTTTGGAATATATTCTATTCTAGGATTTCTTTAGGTAAGCAAGGTGGGCATGAGTTATGCAATCAATTCCTAAAGATTTTGAAACTTTCTTTTTTCTCTCCATTAAATTATGAAATAACTTGTGCTCAAGTGCTTATCAATGTGGAATAAGTCTTATTAGAAAATTATATAAGATTGAAACTGAGGAAGGTGTTGCATGTATACTAAAAGGTAATGCTTGATGGCTTTCTCCTATTAGGATTCTTTGATGAGTTCTCTAAAAATTTTATCAGTTTTTTCTCTTTATTGTTCTGCTTTGAATGATAGTATATATGCTCTATTTGTGTTATCCTTATTTTGTTTTTTGTAGCCTAACGTCTATCTATATCGGCAAGCTTCCATTGTACGATAATATTGGGCTGCTGTAAGGCTCTACCACATGGAACCTTGCGGATGAGAAGGAAAATGCAAATAAATCTAGAATTAGTTTTGGGAAGAGAAGAGGATTGGGGGAAGTGAGAGAAGAGTTTGAAAGTGGACAAACTAGTTTGGAAGTATAAGGATCAACCACTGCAAATTGTAGTGTTTTGCTTATTAGTTGGATGTTTGACATTATGAAAATTCCTTATTATATATATTCTATATATACCTTGATGGAAAGAGCATATAGAAGGAATTCTATAACTTGAGCAATATGTAATTCTATCATGTTTAATTATAACTGCATGGTTCTCTTGCCATTAATGATTGTGAAAAAGTCTTTGAAATCTGCTTGCTTTTGCCAATATAATATCATGTTGATTTCATCTGTGGGTCGCGTGCTTTGTAGATGCATCTCCTCATGCTACTAGGATCCTTGGCCCTGTATCCTCCTTTTATTTTCAGTGTTGCATCCGTTCTTCCTGAACAGTCAATAATCATGCCGTGTGTGGAAATTGTGTGAAGCATGTCCCAGAGGGTAGATGTGTTTGTGCTGATGAATTCCATTGCTGAACATCGAGCTAGTGGCCTCGAGAATGAACAAATTTGTGTAGTTGCTTGTGGTTTATGTTCCACTAGTGGAAAAAATGCTGATTTTTGTTGCCAGTAGTTTTCAGAAAATGACATATAGGCGTTGTTGGTGGACAAATCCCATATGAAGTTTGCAATTCATTTTTGATGCTCGATTTATTGTACATTTTTTGATTTGAAGTAGTCCTAGGAGTTGGGACCAGTTTTATCAATAATGCACAACCTTTTCAGAAGTTTTTTTTTGTTTTTGTTTTTATTCTCTGTTAAAGAAGGGCACGGTGCTTGTGAAACATTAAAATTTCTTTATAAACAAGCCCGTAATGTTTTAATGTTTCAATGCTAGGGCCCTGAAATATTTTTATTTTTTTTTGATTGCATCGTATGCCCATTAGTAAGAATGCTGATTTGCATTTCTGGCTCATTTTTGGTGCGCGTTTATAATAAAAAACAGGCATGGAATGTGTATCAAGATTAAACACAGAAGTTTTGAAAAAGGAAATTCTTATGCTGATAGGCAATTGTCTTTTGTGCGCCTATGTGCAATTTAGTCTTTTATTATTTGTTATTGTTTAGTGTAAACAAGGTCATATGTTTAGGATTAGGGTTATGCATGAGATTGAGTCTTGAGCCTTAGGTTTAGGGTTAGAAAAGTTTCCTACCTCTCAAATTGTAGGATTTTGGGAGAGATCGCCTAACTCCGAGTTGTAGGTGTTTATATTTCTTTTATATATTCGTGGTTGTATTGATTATTTTGGAAAAAAATAAAATATTTGTTTTGCTCTAATTTCTATGAAGAATTTTTTCTAATTAGTCTGAGAGAAACTATTCTGGGAAGAAATGAGTGATTCCCATCATACAGGACAGGGCGTGAGTGATACAATGGGAAGAATGCAGTATTCAAAACAAAGATTATGATAGAGTCACAATTACATATAGCAGGGACGCCAATGTCAGGATCGCCACATAGTGCTTCGTCTATTGATCTAGTCGCGACATGAGCTAGTTGGGAAGCATCAACAGTATCGCGATTCCAACGAGCGGCTATTTCAGCATACCGTCGATTATAAAACTTGTCCCGTACGCTAGTTTTCCATCTTATACCTTGCTGCTGACTACTCAATTTACAAACTAACTAATGGGTGATAGGAGAGACCCTGGCTAAATCGAAAGGGAAAAAATTGAACGAGATGAACACGAGGGAATCATCCCACATCAAGAACCCCCTTCTAAGGCTTCGATTGAGGGTGTATTAGAGATTTTCAATGGAGGCGATTGGGTTGAAACATGAGAAGAGATTTTGCAACTAGTATGGAGGACCACGAAGAAGAAAGGAGAGAAGTATGGATGAGATATGACTATGATCGAATGAGGGAATTTTACTCTTGATACATTGGACATACAATGGATGAAGAGGAAGTTGGGATGGAGATGTCAGAGTTAGGAAGTTGAAGATGCCGATCTTCGAGGGAGACAATGCGCATGGGTGGGTGTATTGGGCGGAGTGTTATTTCGCGTAGAATGGGCTAAATGGAAAGGAGAAGCTTATGACTGAAGGGTTATGCTGGGAGGGGATAGCCCTAACATGATTTTAGTGGATGAACCTGATCAACTCATGAGAAGAATTTAAGGATTTCTTGTTGGAACATTTTCGAGCCATTTGGGAAGGTGACCTACACAAGCAATTCTTTGCATTGACTCAGGAGGGGACTGTCATGGAGTATAAAGAGATATTCGAGTTCTTGTTCGGATGACTGAGAGAAATTTTTGAAGTAATATTGGAGGGAAACTTCATGAATGGTCATATATGTAACACTTTGGCCGTTGATACCGTGAGGCTTAGGAGAAACTGTGGAATTATCGCAGTTGGTTGAATATCATAATGTAATGGAGCAGGTTAATTTGATCAACCAGGTGTAGCGTCACTTCGAATTAGGGGTGTAAAAAATTGAATCGACATGTCAACATGACTCGAAAAAATTGGGTTAGGGTTGGCCCGAATTTTTTTCAAGTCGGGTTCGGGTCAGAGAATTAGACCCATTTATTTTTTAGGTCGGGTTCAGGTTGAACCTGAAAACCCAAAATGACCCAAATAAACACAAAATTTATGGTTGGGTTTGGTTAGTAGGTTAAACTCGGGTTTGGGTTGAGTTCGAGTTAGTTTTCGACCTGTTTATTATTCGAGTCTGTTTCTGGTTGACCCTATTCAGGTCGGTCCCGAATTCGTCCTGCTAACCCGAATTGACTTTCCTACTTCGAACTACTACAACCACGATATCAAAAGCTCAAATAGTTGAAGTTCAGGGGAGGTTTCGGAGAACAAGAATCATGGGTCACGATCGAGAGCAACACTCAAGCGCTTTACTGAGGCAAAGATGCAGGACAAGCAAGCCAAGAGGTTATTTTTTCAGTGTGATGAGAAGTTTTTCCCAAGACTCCATTGAAAGAAATTTGATGCAGAAATATTATAATACTGCCTTTCCAGGACAGCATGAGAGGGAAAATAGTGTTTTTCTGCATGCGTAGAAAACCAAGATGTGAACATGCAGGACCAAAACAATCCTGCATACTGCACACAAGATACTTGGCCAAAATGCCCATGCCACNCAGAGAAGCTATTCTGGGAAGAAATGAGTGATTCCCGTCATACAGGACAGGGCGTGAGTGATACAATGGGAAGAATGCAGTATTCAAAACAAAGATTACGATAGAGTCACAATTACATATAGCAGGGACGCCAATGTCAGGATCGCCACATAGTGCTTCGTCTATTGATCTAGTCGCGACATGAGCTAGTTGGGAAGCACCAACAGTATTGCGATTCCAACGAGCGGCTATTTCAGCATACCGTCGATTATAAAACTTGTCCTGTACGCTAGCTTTCCATCTTATACCTTGCTGCTCACGACTCAATTTACAAACTAACTAATGGGTGATAGGAGAGACCCTGGCTAAATCGAAAGGGAAAAAATTGAACGAGATGAACACGAGGGAATCATCCCACATCAAGAACCCCCTTCTAAGGCTTCGATTGAGGGTGTATTAGAGATTTCCAATGGAGGCGATTGGGTTGAAACATGAGAAAAGATTTTGCAATTTGTATGGAGGAGCACGAAGAAGAAAGGAGAGAAGTATGGATGAGATATGACTATGATCGAATGAGAGAATTTTACTCTTGATACATTGGACAAACAATGGATGAAGAGGAAGTTGGGATGGAGATGTCAGAGTTAGGAAGTTGAAGATGCCGATCTTCGAGGGGGACAATGCGCATGGGTGGGTGTATTGGGCGGAGTGTTATTTCGCGTAGAATGGGCTAAATGGAAAGGAGAAGCTTATGACTGCAGGGTTATGCTGGGAGGGGATAGCCCTAACATGATTTTAGTGGATGGACCTGATCAACTCATGAGAAGAATTTAAGGATTTCTTGTTGGAACATTTTCGAGCCATTCGGGAAGGTGACCTACACAAGCAATTCTTTGCATTGACTCAGGAGGGGACTGTCATGGAGTATAAAGAGATATTCGAGTTCTTGTTCGGATGACTGAGAGAAATTTTTGAAGTAATATTGGAGGGAAACTTCATGAATGGTCATACGTGTAACACTTTGGCCATTGATACCGTGAGGCTTAGGAGAAACTGTGGAATTAGCGCAGTTAGTTGAATATCATAATGTAATGAAGCAGGTTAATTTGATCAACCAGGTGTAGCGTCACTTCGAATTAGGGGTGTCAAAAATTGAATCGACATGTCAACACGACTCGAAAAAATTGGGTTAGGGTTGGCCCGAATTTTTTTCAAGTCGGGTTCGGGTCAGAGAATTAGACCCATTTATTTTTTAGGTCGGGTTCAGGTTGAACCTGAAAACCCAAAATGACCCAAATAAACACAAAATTTATGGTTGGGTTTGGTTAGTAGGTCAAGCTCGGGTTTGGGTTGAGTTCGAGTTAGTTTTCGACCTGTTTATTATTAGAGTCTGTTTCTGGTTGATCCTATTCAGGTCGGTCCCGAATTCGTCCTGCTAACCCAAATTGACTTCCCTACTTCGAACTACTACAACCACGGTATCAATAGCTCAAATAGTTGAAGTTCAGGGGAGGTTTCGGAGAACAAGAATCATGTGTCACGATCGAGAGCAACACTCAAGCGCTTTACTGAGACAAAGATGCAGGACAAGCAAGCCAAGAGGTTATTTTTTCAGTGTGATGAGAAGTTTTTCCCAAGACTCCATTNTTGAAATATTTTTAGAGTTTTTTTGATTGCATCGTATGCCCATTAGTAAGAACGCTGATTTGCATTTCTGGCTCATTTTTGGTGCGCGTTTATAATAAAAAACAGGCATGGAATGTGTATCAAGATTAAACACAGAAGTTTTGAAAAAGGAAATTCTTATGCTGGTAGGCAATTGTCTTTTGTGCGCCTATGTGCAATTTAGTTTTTTATTATTTGTTATTGTTTAGTGTAAACAAGGTCATATGTTTAGGATTAGGGTTATGCATGAGATTGAGTCTTGAGCCTTAGGTTTAGGGTTAGAAAAGTTTCCTACCTCTCAAATTGTAGGATTTTGGGAGAGATCGCCTACCTCCGAGTTGTAGGTGTTTATATTTATTTTATATATTCGTGGTTGTATTGATTATTTTGGAAAAAAATAAAATATTTGTTTTGCTCTAATTTCTATGAAGAATTTTTTCTAATTAGTCTGAGAGAAACTATTCTGGGAAGAAATGAGTGATTCCCATCATACAGGACAGGGCGTGAGTGATACAATGGGAAGAATGCAGTATTCAAAACAAAGATTATGATAGAGTCACAATTACATATAGCAGGGACGCCAATGTCAGGATCGCCACATAGTGCTTCGTCTATTGATCTAGTCGCGACATGAGCTAGTTGGGAAGCATCAACAGTATCGCGATTCCAACGAGCGGCTATTTCAGCATACCGTCGATTATAAAACTTGTCCCGTACGCTAGTTTTCCATCTTATACCTTGCTGCTGACTACTCAATTTACAAACTAACTAATGGGTGATAGGAGAGACCCTGGCTAAATCGAAAGGGAAAAAATTGAAAGAGATGAACACGAGGGAATCATCCCACATCAAGAACCCCCTTCTAAGGCTTCGATTGAGGGTGTATTAGAGATTTCCAATGGAGGCGATTGGGTTGAAACATGAGAAAAGATTTTGCAATTTGTATGGAGGAGCACGAAGAAGAAAGGAGAGAAGTATGGATGAGATATGACTATGATCGAATGAGAGAATTTTACTCTTGATACATTGGACAAACAATGGATGAAGAGGAAGTTGGGATGGAGATGTCAGAGTTAGGAAGTTGAAGATGCCGATCTTCGAGGGGGACAATGCGCATGGGTGGGTGTATTGGGCGGAGTGTTATTTCGCGTAGAATGGGCTAAATGGAAAGGAGAAGCTTATGACTGAAGGGTTATGCTGGGAGGGGATAGCCCTAACATGATTTTAGTGGATGAACCTGATCAACTCATGAGAAGAATTTAAGGATTTCTTGTTGGAACATTTTCGAGCCATTCGGGAAGGTGACCTACACAAGCAATTCTTTGCATTGACTCAGGAGGGGACTGTCATGGAGTATAAAGATATATTCGAGTTCTTGTTCGGATGACTGAGAGAAATTTTTGAAGTAATATTGGAGGGAAACTTCATGAATGGTCATACGTGTAACACTTTGGCCATTGATACCGTGAGGCTTAGGAGAAACTGTGGAATTAGCGCAGTTAGTTGAATATCATAATGTAATGAAGCAGGTTAATTTGATCAACCAGGTGTAGCGTCACTTCGAATTAGGGGTGTCAAAAATTGAATCGACATGTCAACACGACTCGAAAAAATTGGGTTAGGGTTGGCCCGAATTTTTTTCAAGTCGGGTTCGGGTCAGAGAATTAGACCCATTTATTTTTTAGGTCGGGTTCAGGTTGAACCTGAAAACCCAAAATGACCCAAATAAACACAAAATTTATGGTTGGGTTTGGTTAGTAGGTTAAACTCGGGTTTGGGTTGAGTTCGAGTTAGTTTTCGACCTGTTTATTATTCGAGTCTGTTTCTGGTTGACCCTATTCAGGTCGGTCCCGAATTCGTCCTGCTAACCCGAATTGACTTTCCTACTTCGAACTACTACAACCACGATATCAAAAGCTCAAATAGTTGAAGTTCAGGGGAGGTTTCGGAGAACAAGAATCATGGGTCACGATCGAGAGCAACACTCAAGCGCTTTACTGAGGCAAAGATGCAGGACAAGCAAGCCAAGAGGTTATTTTTTCAGTGTGATGAGAAGTTTTTCCCAAGACTCCATTGAAAGAAATTTGATGCAGAAATATTATAATACTGCCTTTCCAGGACAGCATGAGAGGGAAAATAGTGTTTTTCTGCATGCGTAGAAAACCAAGATGTGAACATGCAGGACCAAAACAATCCTGCATACTGCACACAAGATACTTGGCCAAAATGCCCAAGCCACGGGGGCTGTCAAATCCAATTGCCAAATCCATGCAAATTTCAGCTTAAATGCTGTCAAACTCTGGCAGATTTCAGCAACGTTCCAACCCAGAATTATGCACACGAGATGTTCGACATAAGGCTTCTTCAAGAGCTGCAACCTAACTGTTGGGCAACAAGGGTGAAGGTAACTTTGCCCCATCTCTAGGAGCTACGACAAAAACTTTGGAGCAAGCTAAGAAAGCCAATGCTTGGCAAAAGCCCACTCACTTGAAAGTTGTTCATGTTGAAGATATTAGCACCATCTCTTAGGATGGAATTTCTATGTCTCTTAATCATGAAATAGTGCAAGCCAACTTGGAATGCTTAGACCGAGTGCTTATTGGTAAGATTTTGAGCGCCATTTACCTTTATCTCTCTCACGCAAGGAGTTTACTTGCTTATGGGCTCGTTTTAGCGACATCCAACTTGTGACTGTGAACCCAGGCTGCTTAATATGTGTTTTTACATCGGTGGAGGCACGTGACGAAGTGTTACTTGGTTGCCCTTGGTTTGTGGCGGGCTATATAATAGGCCTTAACAAGTGGTCTCCTCACTTTCGGCCCAACTCGCTACAATGTTTTTCCTCCCTAATTTTGGTTAGATTTATGAATCTCCCCCTTCATTGTTGGGACAAACAAAGCATTATTCATATTGCCACTATGTTGGGAAAACCATTGTTATTGGATGCTTAAACTTACAGTTGGAGGAGAAGTATGCACGCAAGAGTATGTGTCGGATGCACATTTCAAAAAGCTTCCAACAAGGGTGCAGATCAATGATCTTTATGGGAGTTTTTTTCAGTCAATTGAATATGAGGAAATTTTTCACTTATGCTTTCATTGTGATATTATTGGCCATAAATTGGAGCATTGTCCATTAAAAGTCAAGCAACCTGTTCATGCTTTAGCTTAAGGAATGGCTTCGTCGCCTAGGCAACCCTTGAAGACCATGAGTCATGTAAATGACTCTTATCCTAGAACACGACAAGGAGCCTAGACTACAGTGTCACATGATACATATGGAGATGGTGGTGCGCCTAGTCATAACCACCAGAAGGTCGAACGCATTGTGGAGACATCCACAAGATATGGAAGATATATCTTTTTTGACCTCTTTCAAATAGGTTTTTTTTCTAACATAGAAGGAAAAATGTAGTTGCTCATACTTGGGCTCAAAATGCTATACATGTTAGCTTTTTTTTGTTAGGAATGTTGATAGCTCACATTTCATTTTTTCTTCTCTTGATTTTGTTCGAGCCCCTGGTTTGTAGGGCTTGGTTTTTTTTGGTAAATTTTTGTACTATTTTTTGATTTAATATAATGTGTACAATTCAAGGAGGTTAGTCACGAGATTACCCTCGCTTGCGGGTGTTAGTTGGAGAATGCTACTTACGACCATGTTTCTTTGTTTCACGGAGGAAAAACTGCCCCTTAAAACGTGGCATATCAATATTGTTCAGGCCTATTGGACAGAGGCCCAACCTACTCCAACACATTTAGCCAGTCCAATCCATAGTGATGTAGCTCCCCCACCAGGTTCACCTCCTCACTATTTCACTTCTACTCACGTCTCTACCTGTGAGCTTGTTTTTCACAATAACTCTAGTCGGGGGCAAAGTTGTGTTGGATAGAGCTGAGTGTCCAAGGTTTTTTTGGACAAAACCACCGATGCAACTGGGGCCTATTGCAACACTTCCTAGGAAGCACACATGCACCAAGGAGACTTTAGAAGAGGAGGATGTTGCCACAGCAGGAGTCACTTGAGTTTCAGCAAGACTTACTTTCTTCAGCTCGATGCGGGAACACTGGACATTGACTAGCCCACACGGCTATTTTATATCCTCTTCACCCCTTTGGTTAGTTCGAGATGTTTGTCGTCGTCATCCCTACTCTTATGGGAAAGGCACAAATGACCACCCAATGGAAGGTGAATCTTTTGTTGGAGCATAACCCATGTTGGATGTAGCTGAATCTACCTTTGAGTCTTGTATTTTCTATACAAAATTGGTCCACTGTCCTTGTACAAGAGGGAGTCCCTCTATTTTTTGGTCGTTCTTTTTTCCTTAGCCTTTGTCCCCCCTTTTACTTTTATTTAATGCAATATACAATCTTTTAAGGACACCGTTGCAAGGATTGAACATTATAGGTTCTCACAGTTTGTGATGAGAGGAGACAGATAATGAAGAAATAGAAACAATTGCAGTGGAGGAACACTCTCACTTTTTCACACTTTAAGGACATTGTGTCTTTTGTGAGGGGAGTATTGTTACACTTGGGTCTAGCCTTAGGGCAATTTTGTCTTTCGTGCGCCTAACATAAATTTAGTTTTTCGTCATTTATTATTATTTAATAGAAATAGGGCTAATATGTTTAGGATTAGAGTTTTGCATGAGATTGTATATTGAGTGTTAGGATTAGTGTTTAGGGGAGATTTCCTATATCTAGATTTGTAGGATTTGAGAGAGATCGTCTATCTCTCAAATCATAGGTATTTATTCTTTCTTTTATATATCCGTGGTTGTCTTGTTTGCTTTGGAGATATAAAATATTTATTTTTCCCTAATTTCTACGGAGAATCCCATCATAAATCTTACTACTACTATGCATATGTTACCCAGTTCACCGGGCAATTGATTTTAAACGGCTGCCAATTGTGGTTGTCTTGAATATAGATACAGCTTGTGGGCTCTACAAGGTAAATTTGTTATGCTTGTTACACTGGAAAGTAAATCTTCAGCATTAAAGGCATCCTTGATTGTAATATTATTCTCTGTAAATACTGTTTGTACCTCGTTGTACAAAATTCCAATAGATGCTTGTTTCTGAATTCAGAAATCTCAAAGTAATGCCATATATTATTCTCCTCTATGAGTCCTTGTTAATCCTACATTAAGATGTTTTATTCAATTTTTTAATAATTTTTCATTGTTGGAAATCTCTGAAGTTTTATTTTTTAGATGTGTTTTAGGTTTCAGCTGCACTTGATGCTGTTCTAAATGTTGCTGGTGGAAAAATAAACATCCATGTTCTCATGGCTTTAGCAGCATTTGCATCGGTTTTCATGGGAAATTCTTTGGAAGGTGCACTACTTCTCGCTATGTTTAATCTGGCCCACATAGGTATGTTGCATGTTATAAGTCCTTTTTTCTGTATGGTATCATTTATATGGTTAGTCTAGTGTTTGTCCGCCCAGTTTTTGGTGATAATGACATCTCGTGTAGCCGAAGAGTATTTCACGAGGAGGTCAAATGTTGATGTTAAGGAATTGAAGGATAGTCATCCTGATTTTGCATTAAAGCTGGAATTCGATGAAGATACATTGCCACATTTTTCAAAATTAAATTATAGTAAGATACCAGTGCATCAACTTGAAGTGGGTTCATATATTTTGGTGAGGGCTGGGGAGGTATGTATACAAACTTATTTCTATCTCTGTTATTGTATGATCTGCCACTACCTCCTTTAGAGATACAAAAAACATGTGACATTACTATCATTTAAATTAGGATGGCACTCTTTATTCGTCTTTTGTATTACTTATGCTATGTATCCTTTGATATTCTTCTATATCACACTCAGGTATGTCATACTTATTTA
>JXCR01073500.1:0-23624 GCA_002079205.1 Phalaenopsis hybrid cultivar
TCATAGGAGCAAAAAAGAAGATTAGTTATGAGGCATAAAGTAGAAAAGCACATAAACTTTCATCAAACACATTGAAGGTCCAAGGGAAAGAAAATACACAAAACTTAAAACCAAGCCAAGTGTTCTCCGCAATCCACCAAATCTTCACCGTACAATGAAATCACTCTAAAATCTCCCTCATACCCTTAATATATCTCTCTCATCTCTCATTTAAAAAAGCACCCTAGAATTTTCTCCATTTAAAAAGGGATGAGAAAACCTTGGGTCTATAAAATACTCTCTTTTAACTTCAAGTAAGTAGCCCGCTAAAAGCAGCCCAACATCCTGTAATATTTATCAACATATTTATATACAACATTAGGGATTAACACCGCCTCAATCCCTTCCAATATTAGCATGTGACAGGATGGCGTGTATGTGTGAGAAATGGCTAGCGCAGATGAACCTCTACCGACACTGGTGCAATGAACTAGATGAATGATGGCATGGGGGTGTTGAGTTTTGTGTGGAAATGCATCCTCCTTCATTATATGAACCAGAAATATTGGGATGCAATGCAGTTAAGTTTCCCTACGTGGATGGTGGGCAGGCGTGTCATATAGCATTCAGGTGCACTGGTCAGTCTTTTGGTCCAGTTGCCTTCTTTAGCTCCTCAAAACTTGCTCATCGCCTATGACTTACAAAACATAACAAAAATACCTTTAAATAGCTTAGAATAATCACAAACAAGGAATAAAACATAGTATAAAACATAGAAAATGAACGATTCCAACAAATTTATCTATTGCTTGCCCTTACGTAATCTCATACCTAACTTGGACTCCATTGATATTTAAAGTTATCATGTAGGACTTCTTAATTATATAACAAGATTATCTAAGTGTAAAAGTATTGAAATTATCATTTTAAGGTCAGATTCTTACTTCTTTCTAACAACCTAATACTTTCTTTAACCTGCCTCTTTTGAGCTTAAGATCTCAAAATCTTAATCAGACGTGATCCCAATATTTTTGTTTCTCAAGAGTACTTTTTAATGCTATTAATTCTCAATCAATTACCTCTAAAATCCCTTAAATTTTCCTGATTCTAATATTATTAAAGAATGCCCTAAAAAATTCTTAACGTTTTAATAGTTAGGAAAGGAGATAGATACCAAAATTTGATTTTTTCTGCTCAATCTCAAGCTTCTTCTAAAAAAATATTGGGCACTTTTTTTCTCTTAATTTTTATTTTGAAGTTAGTACCTTGAACACATTTGTCTTTTTTTTATGGCTTGAAATTATCTTTAATTTCAGTAAGAATTACTATAAATGGTTGATCATATTGCTTTTAAGACTTTTGAATATCCACTCTCCCTCACCTGTTAATCCTCAAAGTTTCCTTAAAAGTGAATTCCAAAATATTGAAATAAAGTCAAATCTTGAGATAAATTAAATTATAGGCTTATCCCTAGATAATTACTTTTGTTTTGATTACACCCTTTTAACTATTTTAGGACTTGTTAGGGTATAGATAAAAGTTATTAAAGTAAAGGAATGAATTATTAGAAACTTAATATTAATCCCTCCCCATTTATGAATATTTACATATTTTAATAAAAATTAATATAATCATGTCAAATTATTAGGATTCATGTCATGAGTTACTATAGTGAAATGTAATCAACCACTTAAACATGTGACTTACTCTCACAATAGTGTACATGCCAAACTCCCTCTCACAAAATTATTTCTATCATATGCTTTCCATATAAAAAAATGCAGTAATGAAGTTTAGAAAACATAAAATAGAAGGGACTAACATCACATCAACATAAAATTTTAGAAAGATCGAGATGGTACAGTGAAATCTGCTTCGATAAGGTCCTTAAATAATTTTAAAGTGACAATCCTCTAAAAGCACAAACAAAGTACATAAAAAGTAAGGCCTTCAAAAGCACACACAAAGTAAAATAAAAATATTTCAAAAGAAATTTTAGGAAAAGAAACACACAACATACTCAAATCAAAAGATAATACTTGGGTTGCCTCTCAAGGTACCTCTTTGTTTAACTTCCTTAGCTAGATTGTGCTAGAATAAGTCAAGTTTATAAAGGTTCTCTTAGAATAAATTTTCCTCTCAGCAATCTTTGATTAATCATCCTAACTTTTAACTATTCTGGAGGGTTTCTTAAGTATCAAAATTCATTCCTACTCCATGGGCATCTTAAGAATATGTGTTCTTTCTCATACACATGTTAACACTTTTAGGAGTCTCTTGGGATCACTTCTATAGTAATCTTATAAAGGGTATATCAAGAGTTGAATAAGATGATAAACCATAAAGATATCTCTTATTATAAAGCTCTAAGTAACTCCCTTTCTTGTATTTCACTCAGCTCATCAGAACTAATTGAGGGCACAATTAAGAATTCTTTTAAAGTGTGGCACTCTCTATGTTCAAGAGAATGTTCCAATCCTATCACTTGAGCTCCTTTTATGGGAGGTCCTACAAGTTTTACATGGTTAATGAAGTCAAAAACCTTAACTGTATCCAAAATAACTCTACGATTCACCTAAAAAAGAAGAGCAAATTCTTTCTTAGTCATTTTCTAATAAAATTTGTCCACCACAACATGCTCTTCAAGGTTCATTTCTTCAAATTCAGGAGCTTTGCTATCAACAACCTTTGCCACCATATCTAACCTATGGTATTATTCATCCTTAGAGTATTGGGAAAACTTCATCAACTTTAGAACATTAAAAGTCACTTTCTGATCATTCACTGTCATGGTAAGTTTCCTCTTATGTATGAAATTCATAACTCGTCCAGTGGTTAAAAAGCATCTCCTAATTATAATGAAGATGTCATTAACTTCCTCCATGTCTAAAATAATAAAACCAATAGAAAGATGAGTTTATCAACTTTAACTAAAACATCCTTCATTATCTTCTTGAGTAAGCTGCCAAACGATAAGCTAACTACAAGGTCACCATGGTTGGCTTGATCTCTCCTAATCCTAGTATTTTGATAATGGTAGGAAATATAAGATTGATGCTCACGCCTAGGTCACATAATTCCCTCCAACTAATTCTCTTTTTTATGGCACAAGGAAGGTTTATACTTCATGGGCCTGTTGACCTCACTTTTGGGTAAAGGTTCTGGGTCTTTCCTTTAGTAACTAAGATCTAACTTTAGAACTTTCTTAATGACTATCTTAACATCTTAGAAATGATACCCACCTTCTCCCCAAAGATTTCAACCAAATCTCTGTTCTCTAAGTTGGTTCTATATGTGATCAATAATCTTTAATACAAAGATTAGAGATTACATAAGGGAACCCGGATGAGAATTCCTATAGGACCTTTGGAACATAAGAAAGTCTTACACTATTCTACACCTTTTGAACTTCCATACATTGCATTGTCAGTCATAACCACCATGACCATCATAAACATTGAATTTTCATATCACAATGTTACAATTATTACGCTCATGAGGCTGACGAAAATTATTTGAACCCAGTTTCCCCTAAAATACCCCACTTAAATATTATAATTCTTCAAAATTCCTCAAAACTGTCATTGAATCACAAAATCCACTTCAAAAAATTTAATATTATCATTTAGATCATTTAAAACCCAAAGATTGCAAAAATACCCAATTTTCTCAAAAATTAGCAAAATGCCCATGGACCCCCTAAAATATAAAATTTTCTAAAATCTCCAAGAGTCACCGATAAGTCTTGAAAATCACACCAAATCTTTCCTTATGTATTCCTGAGAATTTTGACTGTAATATTGTCATACTTCTGGATAACTTTTTGACACTTTGACATCAAAATAATGAATACTTAAAAATTGCTTCGGAGATCATAAAACCTTCCACATTGATCGAAAATGATCCAAAACTACTTATCTCATATTAATGACCCAATGCTCAAGGGTTTAAGTCTTCCCTAAGGTATTTAAACCCTTGTAGGAAACTGGGGATATTTGTTTGTGCCGCATATGAATCATCAGACTTGTGTAAGTCTGAGGTCTAGGTGGCTAGGGCAATGACGATAATGCTAATGTGTGCTAAAATGTGGGATACGATGTGGGATTTTAGACTAGTCTCTCTTACCTCAAGGACCTTTAATAAAAGAAGAGGATAATGACAGATGATACTATTTGACGAGTCTTGAGAAGATGATTGCTCTCAATACTCTTAGGTTGCTTGTAGTCCAAACTTGATTATATTGATTAACCAGTGGACTGCATCTCTCTACAAAAGTATTTTTAACAAAGATCTCTTTTGCATGACAAAATTCTGTATGCATGAAAATTACGTTCAAATGAGAATTTGTAAAGGTCCACAATTAATCACTTAAATCAAGGTTAGGACTACCCTCCATAGATTATTTGGTTGGTAGCTCTTACTTAAGGTCAGGATGCACACAGTCCAGCTCCGAGCCCCCACCTTTACCAATATCTTACACCCAGTCCCGGTCTTCCATATGTGACTAAATTTTGTTTTTACTTTCTTGTGTTTTATTACAACTCATTTACTGACTTTTGTTTCACGTATCAGATGCTTATGTTTATTTTCTTATAGTTTATTTACATTTCCTGTAAATATATTATGCTTTATGATACTAACCATGCAAAATTAACAGAAGCCTAGATATGTGTTTACTTTATGTATTGCATTCTTTTTTATTTACTTTATTGCACTCCACAATTTATCTTACTTGGCATGCAAGCCAAAACCAAAACCAAAACCAAAACCAAAATAAAACAAAACCTAAAACAACAAAAACAACTTAACATACACACAACAAAATTATAGAACATTGAACTGTGGAACTACTGCGACAACGAGGACTTTAGAGCCAACTTCATGGGCAGCTTATTCAAGACCTTTCTGTAGTTTAAATAATAATATTATGATTTTGAGGTTTCCTTTTATGATATAAAACCTTTATTTTGTTAGGCTCCTGCATAGTCCCGATATGCAAAAAGTCCTAACTTGTTTTAGGATTCTGAGGTAGTCACTCGACGTAAAACCTCATATCTTTCTAGCCTTTTTGTGTAGATCATGATTACACAAATCTAAGCCCTAATTAATAAAACTAGCAAGAGTTAGCTTAAATTAATATAATTCTAAATCGATCCAAACATTAGGATAGTTTGGGAGATTACTAAGAACCCATTCTTAATCTTTAATCACCCCTACTTTCTTCCTTTGACTCTTAAAATAAAATCTTTCACCTTTGAACCGATCCCTATTGGAAATTTCACAATCATGTTCGTTGAAAACCCTTTCTTTTGAATTCATGAAAACAAAAGATTCCTGATTTTTATTGAGAGTTTTCTTAGGTGACTCGTTTGCTTAAGATGTAATTAACTATATGGGCTTGCCCTTATAGGGAACTTAAAACAACCCTGACTTAAAAGAAACCCTATTTGACTCCCATATCGAATAGGGGAATCTGTCTATCATCATGCACACTTGCAGATCAAATGAAAGTCATTTATTTCTATAGTTTATCTAATTGAACTTATTATCAAGTAATGTATTACCTTTTAGGGTAGTACATTACTCATGGTTAGTTCAATTATCCAAAATGTAGGAATCAATGAGATCAGTTTGACCACATTTTATTCAAATTAAAATACCTAATTTCTAAACACTATATTACACTAAATTAAACCGCACCTAGTCGCATGACGACCGACAAATTCTTGCGACTCCGCTGGGACTAGTTCTTCTCTCCATATTAATCAGGAATAATTGTTTTCATACATTGGTACTGTGTCTGTTTCCCTCACGGATCAGATTACCCTTCTTTTCTGTTAGTTTACTTAGTTCATTTCTTTCTTGGATGAGTACAACTAACTCTTCTGGATTCCATGACTTTTTGTTTAAACATCATAAACAAAGGGTTCAAGAATCCTTTGGGTTTTCATTTTTTTTTTGTGGGGTCAGACCCCCAATAGATGTGTTGGTGGACTATTTCCACTTGGGCATTGTGCGTTGTGAAGTTGGTCCCGTACTGGGTCCTAAACTTTGCACTTTCTTTGTCTCCTTCGGGTTTGGTTTGTTTTTCTGCAAATCTATCCAAGTTGTCGCTGCTCTTCATAGTCGTTTAATTTGTTAATTGCAACCCTTTAATACTTTGATCACAAATAAATAATAAATTTGAAAATTAAAATAATAAAGGATGTCTAGTTTATAAGACAAGTGTGTCAACTTGAGTACTTCTGTCGAAACTGCATGGCATAGGACGTCCTGACTTTCAGAAATTCTTCAAATGGCGGTGACAATGTCTTCGCCAAAGTTGCTTTTCTTTCACCTATGGAATGAAGTTTGCTATCAATAGGGATGAGCTGCCTGAGTTGATAGTTATAAAGTTTGGACAAGGGTTCGATGATATTGGAGTTAAGTTTGGGAAAGTGGTTGTTATAGTAATGAAGTTCAAAACAAATAAGTCTGTGGAGCCTATTGTAGGGTTCAACTTGAAATCCACCAAGGAATTCTCCCCTTCAAAGTTGTTGGTAAAAAAAAAACCATACTAGTGTTGTAAAGTCTGTCATTAGAAGCATTGAGACTTCTCCAAGGACTGTTTTTTACTTCTACTACCGAATTCACCGTCACCGCGCCGACTATTTTGCTGAATAAGGGAAAAAAGATTCTACATGAGGTAAAGTCAGTCGAAGCGTATGTCTCGCCTTTTTTCTAAATGCACGATCGGGTCCAACTCAAAGTTTGTACAACTAACAAAGGCACAGAAAAGGAGGCCGGATCCTGGAGATAAAAAGTCATCTTTAACAAAGGATCAACATTTAAGTAAGGTATACCCGTTCAAACAGTAGTCAGTGTCAAAGATGTTCCACGACTTGCTAATGAGACCAGAATTTAAACTAACAGAGCTGAAAAGGCCAGAGGAGATTAACAAGAAGGATCATCCCCAATACTGCCCACACCACCGGTTGCTCGGCCACACCATAGAAAACTGCTTTAGCATTAAAGATTGGCTTGAGAAAAATTTCAAAAATGGGAAAATAATGATCTCAAAAGAATATTTGATAAAATCTGAAAGAGGTTCCATAAAGATGATTTCGGTCAATTCCATTGTCCCAATTGACCCCTATGCAGCTGATGTCGAAGGGAACATAGTTCAGGTGAAGGCTTCAAAGGAAAAGGGCAAGTCAGATCCAAACTGTTTTTGTACAGGCTAGAAAGCGAAAGTTCGAATCTTCCCATATCAGGAAAGTATGGTTTATCTTTTTACTACTCCAATCAGCATAAAGGGACATTAACAGGATTAATGTTAGTATGTCCATTCCCTCCCACCGTAATGAATGAAAGAAAAGAAAGTTTGTTGTCGTCCATAATTGTTCAATATTTGAAAAGCACATCACCTTGAAAGAAAAATTTGGATGTTTTGATAAGACTGTAACTTCAGGGGAGAATGAAATTAATGCCCTAATAACTGAGTCATCCACTTTAAAGAATTTGGAATGGGTCCTAAGTTGATTTCAAAATAAGATACTGTTGTTGAAATACGAGTAATTAAGTCGGGATATCACAAGCCTTTTTAATTTCCTGCCACTTGACTGGGTCCTAACTTTCGAATGAGTTATAATATCCCAAAATTCGTCTTAAGAAATATTTGAGAATTATTAGTCAAGAGAGTTTGGGCATTCAAAATCTTTAAAAAAAATGTTTCACCAGATATAGTAATTCTCATAAAAGAAACGGAACAAAAAAAATGTGAGTCCCCTGAGAAGGAGCTTGAGGTGAGCATAAAATCAAAAATTAGTGTCTAAATTTAGACATTCAAAATCTTTAAATTGTGTTTTACCAGATATAGTAATTCTCAATAAAACAAGGGGAAAATATAAAAAAAAAGATTGTGTGAAAAGTTTGATCCAAAAATCAAAGCAAAAGAAGAGGCTCCCTAAGAAGAAGCTTGAAGTAAACGTATAACAAAAAAGTGGTGTTTGAATTCTCCCCTGATTTATAAGACTTGAAATGTTCACTTAAGAAAATTCTTTTGATATTTTATTCAAGAAAAAGTTCAACGATCTCGAGTCTTTTGGTCAGCTATTAATTGGCTCAGAAATATCTTTGGAAAATGAAAAATATTTTGATCACACAATAGAAATTGTGAAATCTGCTTAGGTCCATGAAGAAAGAATTAAGGAAGTGACGATGATATTAGCACTTAATGGAAATTCAGCCCTGAAGTCATATCCTTCCACGCCCAACAAATACAACTACAACGACAATTTGAAGAACGTTAGAGCGATTTCTCAAAGACAACTTGAATTTTTTTTACAAAATCGGTGATAAGAAACGACAAACTGCTACGAACAAAATTATCAAGTTGCATCCAGTTCAGCTGTAGTGTCTTAAGAGATAATGCATCTTTATGGGTACTTAAAATAATATAATTCTGATAGCACTTTAAAGAGTGGGTTATGCTCTAACACCAATCCTTAGTCAATGGACGATACTTCAGGAAGTATTGTGCCTCGTAATGTTTCAGAGATAGACTCGTTTTTAGAAGCATAGATGTCAGGCTTGTCTAAAAATGGGTCCAAATCCTAAAACAAATGCAACTAATTAAAACTCAGCATCAAAATAAATAAAAGTTAACATTGAAACAAATGTTTGCATCTCATAAATTTTTGTGAATCTCTACACAAACATTTCAATAAAATTCAACACTATACAATTATACAGATGTTCTCCGCACTTTGGAAAAATTTCATGTTCTCTGCATAAAATAAATCTCAGCAAAATTCCATATGCAATTCTCAGCAATTCTCAACAATCTCAGCACTCAGGATATGCTTTCGTTCTACTCCTTGCACTATATAGGTGTAAGACCTCCAAGTTTGTTGAGGCATTCGATTCCTACAATTTTCTTTAGGATAAGGGAGTAAACCAATAAGGTATCTGATTCCTTCCTGCACCTGATAGGTGTAAGACCTCCAGTTTTGTTGAGGCATCCGATTCCTATGATTTTATTCAGGATAAGCGAGTAAAACAACTAGGTACCTGATTCCTTCCCACACCGGATAGGTGTAAGACCTCCAGGTTTATTGAGGCATCTGATTCCTCTAATTTTTTTTCAAAATATGGGAGTAAAAAAACAAGGTACCCGATTCGTACTTACACTGGATAGCTGTAAGACCTCTCGGTTTGTTGAGGCATCTGATTCCTATGATTTTCTTCAGGATAAGGGAGTAAACCAACAAGGTACCTGATTCCTTCCTGCGATGGATACGTGTAAGACCTCCTGGTTTATTGAGACATCATATTTCTATGATTTTCTTTAGGATCAGGGAGTAAACCAACAAGGTATCCGATTCCTTCCTGCACTGGATAGGTGTAAGTCCTCCATGTTTGTTGAGGCTTCTGATTCCAATGATTTTATTCAGGATAAGGGAGTAAACCAACATGGTACATGATTCCTTCCCACGTTGGACAGTTGTAAGACCTCTAGGTTTGTTAAGGCATCTGACCCCAATGATTTTCTTTAGGATAAGGGAGTAAACCAATAAGGTACCCGATTCCTTCTTGCACTGAATAAATGTAAGGCCTCCAGGTTCTGTTGAGGCATCCTATTCCTCACCTCTGAGAGAGTATTAAGACCCCTTGTGGCATCCGACAACTCTGTTTGGAACAATTAATAAGTCCTTGCAGTATGTTTGAGGCTCATGTTCCACCCACACTAAATTAATATAGGGGATTGGGAGGAAACCAACAAGGTACCCGATTTCCCATGCACTGAATCGGGAGTAAGCCAACAAGACACTCGATTCCTCCGCTGTCGCACTTCACACACTGGATAAGGGAGTAAACCAACAAGGTACCCAATTCTTTTGTACACTGGATAAGGTGTAAGCCAACAAGGCACCTTATACCTCCGCTACACCATATTAGCACACACGGGATAAGGGAGTAAACCAACAAGGTACCTGATTCCTTTGTACACTGAGTAAGGAGTAAGCCAACAAGGCACCTTATACCTCTGCTACACCATGTTAACACACACTGGATAAGGGAGTAAACTAGAAAGGTATCCAATTCCTTCTTGCGCTGGATAGGTGTAAGGCCTCCAGGTTCTATTGAGGCATCCGATTCCTCACCTCTGAGAGAAAAGTAAGACCCCTTATGGCAATCGGCAATTCTCTTTGGGATAGTTAATAAGTCCTTGCTGCATGTTTGAGGCTCCTGTTCCACCCACACTAAATTAATATACGGGATTGGGAGGAAACCAGCAAGGTACCCAATTTCCCATGCACTTGATCGGGAGTAAGCCAACAAGGCACTCAATTCCTCCGCTGTCGCACTGCAAACACGGGATAAGGGAGTAAACCAATACGGTACCTGATTCCTTTGTACACTGAATATGGAGTAAGCCAACAAGGCACCTTATACCTCCGCTACACCAAATTAGCACACACCGGATAAGGGAGTAAACCAGCAAGGTACCCGATTCCTTCTTGCACTGGATAGGTATAAGGCCTCCAGGTTCTGTTGAGGCATCAAATTCCTCACCTCTGAGATACGAGTAAGGCCCCTTGAAATGGACAAAGGCAACCAATAATTCTCGACGGGATAGTAAGCCCTTGTTGCGTGCAGAAGGCATTCCAAAATTTTTTCTTAATGTTTGAACACTTTGCTACGTCAACACTGACTAAGCGGACACGAAATGAAATACACACTTTGATATGCTCACTTGTGGCTATGCTGATTTCTTTGTCAAATTAGGACAATAATTTTTCAAATTACAGCGACCCGGGTCAGGTCATGGCCACCTTTCTATCGAATCAGACAATACCTCTAGATTCATACCTTCCTTCCCCTAACGGATATAGGTTGAATCTATATAATATTTGAGCTAGGTATAAGATCTCTTTATGTCTACACAACATCTTAGACTCTCTTTCTTTGGCACTTGCTACCACTAAGGCCATATACCTCAAACGGTGCAATAGTGTCTTTGACTAGCTCTCAACTTGAAGATGAATTCCTTTAATTTTCTTCTTGACCTAGTCTTCCTATGATATTACACATATTTTCTTTGATTTGATAATTCAAAATCTTAATTATAAATCAAATTTTTTGTCTACTGATCCCCAATAATGATGTTGCTCATCCAAATTCACAGCTTCTAAAAAAAATACACACACACATCAACCTTTGTTAAGGATCCTTCTTGCTTATCCCCAGCAGATAGCACCTTCTATATCACCAGCGGGTGTTCACTAAGCTACCCATGGCAGATACTAGCACAGTTCCTCCCTTACTGAGTTGCATACACTTTAAGGGAAAGTAAACTTCAAACTTTCTCGATTATTCTGTTGATTGCCTCGGTCAATGCTAATTCGCGCAGTGTGCTTGCTTAGCACACAGCCCCTATTGGGGGTCCATTTGTTGACCTCACTTTTGGGTAAAGGTTTTGGGTCTTTCCTTTAGTGACTAGGATCTAGCTTTAAGACTTTCTTAATGACTATCTTAACATCTTAGAAATGGTACCCACCTTCTCCACAGATATTTCAAACCAAATCTCTGTTCTCTATGTTGGTTCTATATGTGATCAATAATCTTTAATACAAAAATTAGAGGTTACATAAGGGAACCCTGATGAGAATTCCTATAGAAACCAAATTAGAAATTACGCTCATGGGACTGACCAAAATTATTTGAACTCAATTTCCCCTAAAATACCCCACTTGAATATTATAATTTTTCAAAATTCCTTAAAATTGTCATTGAATCAAAAAATCCACTTCAAACAATTTGATATTATCATTTAGAAAAATTGCAAAAATACCCAATTTTCCCAAAAATTAGCAAAATGCCCTTGGACCTCCAAAATATCAAATTTTCCAAAATCTCACAGAGTCACCGATAAGTCTTAAAAATCACATCAAATCATTCCTTATGTATTTCTGAGAAATTTGGTTATAGTATTGTCATACTTCTGGATAACTTTTTAACAATTCGACACCAAAATAACAAATACTTAAAAATTGCTTTGGAGATCATAAAACCTTCCACATTGATCGAAAATGACCCCGAACTACATATCCCATATTAATGACCCAATGCGTCTTCCCTAAGGAATTTAAACCCTTGTGGGCAACTAGGGATATTTTTTGTGCTACATATGGATCATCAGACTTGTGTAAGTCTGAGGTCTAGGTGGTTAGGGCAATGACGATAATGCTAATGTGTGCTAAAACGTGGGATACTCTGTGGGATTTTAGACTAGTTTCTCTTACCTCAAGGACCTTTAATAAAAGAAGAGGATAAGGTCCAATGATACTATTCGA
The DNA here is from genome assembly GCA_002079205.1 of Phalaenopsis hybrid cultivar. Classification (NCBI taxonomy): domain Eukaryota; kingdom Viridiplantae; phylum Streptophyta; class Magnoliopsida; order Asparagales; family Orchidaceae; genus Phalaenopsis; species Phalaenopsis hybrid cultivar. Next base: position 12,318 of record JXCR01073500.1, read on the forward strand.
TGAGACTTGAGAAGATGATTGCCCCCAAAACTCTTAGGTCTCTTATAGTCTAAACTCGATTATATTGATTAACCTGTGGACTGCATCTCTCCACAAAAGTATTTCTAACAAAGAACTCTTTTGCATGATAAAATTCTGTATGCATGAAAATTAAATTCAAATGAAAATTTGTAAAGGTCCACAGTTAATCACTTAAATCGAGGTTAGGACTGCCCTCCATAGATGATTTGGTTGGTAGCTCTTACTTAAGGTCAGGATGCACACAGTCCAGATCCGAGCACCCACCTTTACCAATATCTTACACCCAGTCCCAATCTTCCATATGTGACTACAATTTTTTTTTATTTGCTTGTGTTTTATTATAACTCATTTACTGACTTTTTTTTCCTGTATCAGATGGTTATGTTTATTTTCTCGTAGTTTATTTAAATTTCATGTAAATATATTATGCTTTATGATACTAACCATGCAGCAGTAGCAGAAGCCCAGATATGTGTTTACTTTATGTACTGCATTCTTTTTTTATTTACTTTACTACACTTTTTTCTGTACCTTTTATTTATCCACAATTTATCTTACTTGGCATGCAAACCAAAACCGAAACCAAAATCAAAATAAAAAAAAACCCAAAACAATAAAAAAACTTGACATACACACAACAAAACTATAAAACCTTGAACTGTGGAACTACTTCGACAGTGAGGACTTTAGAGCCAACTTCGTGGGCAGCTCATTCAAGACCTTTCTTTAGTTTAAATAATAATACTTACGATTCTGAGGTTGTATTTTATGACATAAAACCTTTCTTTTTGTTAGGCTCCTGCATAGTCCCGATATGCAGCATGTCCTAGCTTGTTTTAGGATTTTGAGGTAGTCACTCGACATAAAACCTCATATCTTTCTAGGTTTTTTTGTGTAGATCATCATTACAAAAATCTAAGCCCTAATTAATAAAACTGGCAAGAGTTAACTTAAATTAATATCATTCTAAATCAAGCCAAATATTAGGATATTTTGGGGGATTACTAAGAACCTATTCTGGATATTTAATCTCCCCTACTTTCTTCCTTTGATTCTTAAAATAAAATCTTTCACCTTTGAACTGATCCCTATTGAAAATTTCACAATCATGTTTGTTGAAAACCATTCCTTTCAAATTCATGAAAACAAAAGATTCCTGATTTTTATCGAGAGTTTTCCTAGGTGACCCGTTCGCTTAAGATGTAATTAACTACAGGGGCTTGCCCTTATAGAGAACTTAAAACAACCCAGACTTAAAATAAGCCCTATTTGACTCCCATATCGAATAGGAGAATCTGTCGGTCATCATGCAAACTTGCAGATCAAACATAAGTCATTTATTTTTATAGTTTATTTAATTGAACTTATTATCAAGTAATGTATTAACTTTTAGGGTAGCACATTACTCATGGTTAGTTCAATTATCCAAACTGAAAGAATCAATGGGATCAGTTTTACCCGTTTTCTTCAAATTAAAACACATAATTTCTAAAATATATATTACGCTAAATTAAACCACACCCAGCCGCATGGTGACCGACAGGGTCTTTCAATTTCTTGGGTAAAATTTATTGCAGGATAACACTACAATCCTCAGTCAAAGGGACCAACTCATCATCTCCTAGTTATCTTTTTTTGTCCAAGACATCCTTTATGAACCCCACATCACTCGACATTTATTCTAGGACTTTCACATAAGAAATATTAATGGTGAGTTTTTTAACAAACTCTAGTAGCTTGAATATTTTTTGGCCGCTCGTATACTTCTGGAGTTTATGGGGAAAGGTTGGTAGCGATCTCTCTTGTCTTATCCTAGGAAGGGAGGGAGGCTTTCCTAAGTATGGGGTCAACTTTTCAAGAAGGCTTATAGGCTCAGAATCTAGCTTTATATGTTCACTCTCCATTGTAAGGGAATCTTTTTCAAGAAGGCATCTCATTTTGATGGCTTCACACTACTCCATCTTCTAATCTCTTGGATTCACCTCATTGTTGTCGATGAGCATCCTTGTTGTTTATTATTCATTGAGCTCATCAACTATCCAATTGATTTTATATGTTCTTATGGAAACAACTTGGCTCTGGAACTAATTTCTCATCTATAACACTAACTTCTCCATGGATGGATTTTTATCCTTAATTTGGGTGTTAATTGTAAATATTAATGGTTCTAATTTCTAGTAGGGTTTGATTGGGTAGTCCCACATTGCTAGTTTCCCACCCCTAGATTGTTATTGACTCAACTGAAATTAGGGTGATTTTTTTAGTCTTAATTATAGGTATTTTAATAGCTTTTTATCCTTAATTTGGGTATTAATGGTAAATCTATGTGGGTAGAACTACTTCTAGTTACAACTACCTTAATGGTTTTAATTTCTAGTAGGGTTTGATTTGGTATTCCTGCATTGCTAGTTTTCCACCCCTAGATTGTTGTTGACTCAACTGAAATTAGGGTGATTTTTTTAGTCTTAATTATAGGTATTTTAATATGAATCTTTGAAATAAAATTAAAGAAATTTGTAAAAATCTGCTGAAATTACATTTATCAATACGAGACTATTGACCTCATTTTTTTGTTGAGGTTTAGTTTTTCCTCTTTAGTAGCCTAGGGTCTAGCCATAGGACCTTTCCTGTTGACTATTTCTAGAAAACTAGACATGGAACCCTCACCACTAGAAATTCCAAACCCTTCTTCTCAACTTGAAGTTTCACATATTGGTCCTAACCTCTAAACACTTAGTAGGTGGGGTCACTGTGGGGGAAACTNCAGACAACTATTTAATCATAGAAGTTGATAGTTTTAAAATTGCATGGGGTGCAGTTTTAAAAGCTAGAAGGAATAATTATGAACCATTATGTTGATATAGTTCAAGAACTTACACCGTTACTGAACAAATTATCATATTAATGAGAAAGAAATATTAGCCATAAAAAAGGCAATTAAAAATTTGAAAAATTCCTCAATGAAACATTTTTAATAAGAATAGATAATAAAACAATAATTTCTTTTATAAAAGGAAAATTTGTAGATTCTTTACTAATTAAGAGACTTATTAGATGACAAAGCTAGTTTTCAACTTATACTTTTGAGTTAGAATATATAGAAGGAAATAAAAATGTTTTAGCTGACATTTTATCTTGTGAATAATGCAAGAAATAAATATGGATGTAGAAAGCATGGAAAATTATGAAATATTCAGCAATGCTGAAGAAATTATTCCAGATTCAGATTTAAACAACTATTTGGAAATGCTTGAATTCTTCTTGTTAGGACTGCCCTCCATATATTATCAGGTTGGTAGCTCTTACTCAAGGTTGAAAAGTACACAGTCCAGCTCTCAGACCCCACCTTTACCAATGTCTTACACTTAGTTCTGATCTTCCATAGGTGACTATGGGTTTTCCTTTACTTGCCTGTGTTTTACTATGACTCATTTTCCGACTTTTCACATATGAAATCCTCCTCTTTATTTTCTTGTAATTTATATTATATTTTATGATGCTAACCATGCAGCGGTAGCAAAGGCCCAGGTACACTCATTTAAATATTTATATTAATATTAACTACAACATTTTCTTTTACTGTCCTTTTACTTTTGCTTTTGTAATCGCAAGACCTCTAGGATAGAAAAAAAGTAGCTGATTTACCTATAATGGATCATTGTAAAACTCAAACACATACCCGTTACTTAATTGGATTAATAATGATTGAAAGAAAACATAAGACATAAAGTTCTTACCTTAAGTTGAGACTTCAACGAGAAGCTTGGAGCTAACTCTGTGGGCAACATGATAAGAATGTACAGAAGAATAACTTCAAGAGAGAGAATAAGTCTACAAAAAAAACATTCCTTAAAATTAAATAACATGTCATAGGACTTCAAGGTAGTTTATCTAGCACGATGTAAATCCTCAGTTTATCTTTAGGTCTTTGCATAGTCATGTTATGCAATATAAGTCCTAACTCGCTTTCGGCTCTGAGGTTGTCATTCGTTATGACATAAACCCTCTCGCTTCTAGGCTATTTGCATGACTGTGTTATGCAAGTGTAAGCCCTAAATAATAATATTGGCAGGGTGAAACATATAATAATATTTCCTTAAAATTAAAGCCACACCATAAGATAGCTTGCGATGTCTCTGAGGCTGGCCTCATGATCTGTGACATCCTTTAATTTTCTCCCATTAGATTATGAAAATAATTGTTTCTATTTTGAGTCACTCCCTTTTGATTTTTCTATGTCTGACCTTAAAAACTTTAAACTTTGAAATTCATGAAGACTATACCTTCTAATCTAAATCGAGAGTTTTCTTGAGTGACTTTGGTCATTTAAGATGTAATTAACTATAGGGGCTTTCCCTTATAAGAAACTTTGGAACCCTGTTTAATCTTTTATATTAGATAAGGGAACTTGTCGATTAACATAAATGTTTGGAAGACTAAAATGGATGCTATAAGTTCTTTAGTTTACTTAATCGAGTCTTACTATCAAGTAATGTGTCGATTCCTCTGTTGGTCACCAAATTGGGAAGAAGATGTTTGATTTAATATAATATATTTTTATCTTTGGAAAGTAATATTTTAATTTTTAAAAATATGAGACCAAATTGATCTCATATAAACAATAGTTTGAATAGACGAGCACAACACCACAATTGATGCATCTACCCCTAGGAATAGACACATCACTTACTAATGAGACTCGAATAAATAAACTAAATAATTTATGACATCCATTTTAGTTTGGAAATAATTTATATTGTCCAACAAATTTCCCCTATCTAATATGAAAGATTAGATAAAATTTATTTTAGGTTGGGAGGGTAAGCCCCAATAGTTAATTACATCTTAAATGACCGAGGTAACCTAAGAAAACTCTTAATTTAGATCAGAAGATATTGTCTTCAAGAATTTCAAAGGATAGGACTTTTCAAAGATCAAACCAAGGAGCATCAAATGGGAAAGGCTCAAATTTGGAACATTACTATGGAATCAAAAGGGAGAAACTAGGGGTGGTTGTCATAGATCTTGAGGAGAATCATAATGAATTTCTAAGCTATCTTATGGTTTGGCTTCAATTTTGACAAGAAAGTTATCAAGTGTTTCATCTTGTGAATTATTATTATTTAGGACTTACATTTGCATGATGCAATCATGTAAATAGCCCAAAAGATAGGAGGATTTATGGCATAAGAAATGACAACCTCAGAGTCCTAAATGAGTTAGGGCTTGAATTGCACAACATGATTGTGCAAAGGCCTAAAGATTAGGTGAGGAATTATGTTGCACTAGACAAACGACCATGAAATCCTATGACTTGTTGTTCAATTCTAAAGAAGAGATTGTTGTAGTAGATCCACTTGTTTTTGTAGAATGCTGCCTTGAAGTTAGCTCCAAGCTCCTCGGCGAAGTAACAGTCCTAAAGTCTAAGTTTCAAAGGTTTAAATGGTAAATATATTCAGTCAATATAGGGGGTTAAAGTTGATTAGAGCGACACCAATTTGGTTCCCACGGTTCCCTTGTTATGGTACCACTATTTTCTTTTGAAATTACTTAGCTTAAACAAGTTCTTAAGCTCATTTAAACTTGAGAGATCTCATTAGCAACCGTGGGTTACCTCATCTGAGGGACTCCCGTAAATTCAAAAGGATGTTTTATGTTTAAATGTATTTCAAAGGATTTATGGTTACCATTGAAAGTGTTTGATTTAATTTCAAAAATTATTTGAATTTTTAGTTTGAAAAGTTTTCATTTTATCAACCAAGCATGCATGGTATGTTGAAGCATTAGTAAAATTGCAGTAAATGAAATGACAGAAAGTAAATAAAACTCTAAAGGCATGTTGACCTCATTTTTGGTTGAGGTTTAGTTTTTCCTCTTTAGTAGCCTAAGGTCTAGCCATTGACTTTTCTATTGACTATTCTTAGAAAACTAAACAAGGAACCCTCACCATCAGAAACTCTACACTTATTTTCTTATTGACTATTCTTAGAAAACTAGACAAGGAACTCTCACCATTAGAAATTCTACAATTTTCTATTGACTATTCTTAGAAAACTAGACATGGAACCCTCACCATTAGAAATTCCAAACTTCTTATTGCCTATTCTTAGAAAACTAGATCTGGAACCCTCACCACTAGAAATTTCAAACTCTTCTCTACTCAACTTGAAGTTCCACATATTGGTCGGTCTAGTTCTTCCTCTTTAGTAGCCTAGGGTCTAGCCATAGGACTTTCCTGTTGACTATTCCTAGCACATGGAACCCTCACCATTAGAAATTCTACACTCTTCTCTACTCAACTTGGAATTCCACATAAAAGGCACCCTCATCATTGGAAATTCTACCTTCTTCTCTACTCAACTTGAAGTTCCACATGTTGGTCTTAACCTCTAAATACTTAGTAGGTGGGGTCACTATGGGGGAAACTCAAGATGAGCCACCCTTAGAACTGTTGGACCTTAGGGTTGACCCTGGGTGTTGGTCTGGAGCTAAGGCACTCACTACACTCACTACATCACCCTTAGGATTGCTGCACCTTAGGGTTGACCTTGGGTGTTGGTCTGGAGCTAAGGCACTCACTACACTCATCTACACTATCCTTAGGGTTGACCTTGGGTGTTGGTCTGGAGCTAAGGCACTCACTACACTTATCTGCACTCTGCTGGATCTTAGGGTTGACCTTGGGTGTTGGTCTGGAGCTAAGGCACTCACTACACTAATCTGCACCCACTACACTCACAATCACTCACAACCCTAAACTCAAATTTCTAGCCTAGGTTCCTTAATCTTTTTTGGGATACTCATGTAGATGGTCCCCTCAGCCCTAGGGTTATGGTTTGGCTAAGACCACTATGTAGAGGACCCAAAATTGGGTTTCCATTGGTCCATGGCTTATTGATGGTAGTTGGCACTCCAACTGTACCAAGATACCCAACCCACCCTTTTGCCCTTAAATTCCCCCAAATTACCTAGATACCCTTGAAACCCCAAATTTGGCCAAAATCTCCAAATCAAGCCAAAATACCCAAACTTGTTCAAAAATCATTTCAAACACCTTGAAAGTACCCAAACTACCAAAAATTACCAAAATTGGCCAAATTACCAAAATATCCCTCCCTAACACAAAATCCCAAAAAAATTCCAAAAGATTCCCAAAAATTTCCAAAACCTTCCAAATATTCCTAATTTCATTTTTCTCAACTATCATATGACCTAATTTGGCAAATTTGACCATCTTTAACCAAAATCCCCAAATTTGCCTTTAAAAGACCCATTTTCCCCAAATGACCTCAAATGTTCATCAAATTGGTCACAATTTACCTCAATTTCAATTCTAAACTCAAATTCACTCTTTATATGACCAATTCAGACCAAATCCAAACCAAATTGACCCATAATTTGAGCCCAATTTCAACCTAATTCCAAAACCCCCAATTTGCCCCAAATTGACTATGTCCGCAAAGTTCACCAAATTGATTGCCTTAATCCAAAAATTGGCACCAAATGTATGTTGAAAAATCTTCATGAGGTTCCTATTGACCTTTTTCAATAATCAATTTGGACTTAGTCCAAGGCTAACCCAATCTACACCCAAATCTAGCCCAATATACCCAAATTGACCAAATCTCCAAAATACTTCAAATTGACCCCCCAATTGAACTCAAAACCCTTTCTATCCTTCACCAAAATTATTCCTTACAATCACCTACACCAAATTCAACAATTAATTAGGCTAATTGACATGATTAGCCTAGCCCAAACTCAATTTTTGGTCATTTGCACTCACTTGGACCCTTTCCCCAAAAATTGACTTAACCATGTCTAAGCCACCAAAGTAATGATTTCATAGCCACCAAAACCTTCCTAAAGATCAGGCTAAGCCCTCCTAAAATCATCATGACAAGATATGGACCAATGGATCCCCAAATTAAGGGATTTTACCCATTTTTGGACCTAACTTGAAATATCTCCAACATCATCACTTACCCTTGGGAGATAATCATCATTAGCCACCACCCTGACCTCCCTGAGGAAAGAGGTGACCAATGCCTGGCCGGCCAGCCACCTTGGTGGCTAGAAAATGCCAAACCATGGCCAAGACAAGGGATTTTCTTCCCAATTCAAACCCAAAAGCCAAATCAACCCAGCTGCTCATTGGAGCTTCTCTGCCCTCCACACAAGCAACCAAATGCACCCCTCAATTGACCCTGGCAGCTAGCCTAGGCCATTTTATTTAAACTCCCCCTCCATGGACAAAAAAGGAGAGCTTGAAATTCTTTGGGGAGACTCTGTAAAACTTCTTCAAGAGCTTCCTGGAGACCTCTTGAGCTTAACCAAACTTTCCTTATCCACTCAAATCCATTGCTTGAGTTCAATTTTGGAGCTCAATTCAAGGCCGAAACCGGACTTCCTCCAAACCTCCACTAAATTCAAATTAATTGCACCCACACCATCCCAACATCAAGAGAAGAAGATCCCCTNACTTCCATCCTTAACCAAAGTTATTCCTTATGATCATCTACACAAAATGCAACAATTATTTGGGCCAATTGACATGGTTAATCTAGTCCAAACCCATGTTTTGGTGATTTGCACCCACTTGGACCCATACACTAAATGTGGCCTAACCACCTTAAAGCCACCAAATTAACTCCACCACAGTCATTAGTTGGACTTAGTGACTAGTCCAAACACCATGAAATCACCTAAATCAAGCCATGGACCAAAGGTCGCCCAAATTAAGGGATCTTATTTCCAAAAATGTACATGCTTAAGATATCTTTGCCAAATCCAAACACATTTGCATTAAATTATTGTGATGGATTCNCTCCCCCTGGCCGGCCGGCCAGTCTAGTGGCCGGAAAAGCCCAAAATCGAGAGCCACTCCCATGGAACCTGACCCAAAACAAACCTAGAGGCCAGCTCATCCAAATCAAACTATGGAGCTCCTCTGCCCTCCACCTAAGCACCNATCTTTTCCTTACATGTTTCATGCTTGAATTTACCTACATAAACTTGCATGTTAACCTTAACCATAACCTGAAACCAAAATAAAAAATCAACCAAGATAAAATTCACCGCCACAACATTCAAAATATAAAACAACTCAAAATNTAGCACTTCAGGACGTGAACCGCGGGCCAAGTTAGGGCTACGTGGATGGGGGCGTCCAACCACGTAGCTGCCTAGGATCTAGTCAGCACGCGCTACCTAGGATCTAGTCAGCACGCGCTGTTTGAATAGATAAATAGGGCTTTTTCCTATTTATTTAAATACCCTTAACTTAGAAAATCCACAACTCTGTGTAGAAAAATCACAAAAATAAAATATAAAAACCCTCTTGCTAAGTGAACAGAGGAGAATAATGTAGAATAATTTTCAAGTCCATTTGATGCATAAAATATTTTTAATTAATCAAACACTATTTGAAATCATTTGATTCTCCATGCAGATTGACACATCACCTTGGCTTGAAATTTTGACATGTTGTAGCATCTATAAGGGGGATTATTCTCTAATTTTTCCAAAGTCAGAGGAGGTTTTTATATAGAGATCCATAATTTTCAAGTTATTTCACATCATTTCCTTAAAATAATCATGGAAATTAGAATATTGGTTATTAAATCCCAAGAAGATTTTGGACGGTCTACGATGACCACAAAAACCTTTGAAAATAATTTCATGGGTCAAGTCATTTAAAACATCCTTAAATTTTTCAAATACTAAATCACTAAGATAACTAATTTTGAAAAATACAAACATTTAAATGACTTGCTTTTTGATCTCCACTGTGATTTATGATCCAGAGAACTCATCATAAAAGTTTCAAAATATTTTGAGTTCATTTGATAACTTAAATTGATTTTTAAAGATAAATACCACTCTTAACATTTAAATGATTTTTTTAAAAATCAAAATATAACTCAAAAAATTATGAAACTTTGTTTTTTTTAGTTCTCTGTGATCAGGGGTATTTTCTAAAAATCAAATGATATTTAAAATAAAAACTTAATTTTTGGCTTATTCAAAATATTTAAATAATTAAAAATTCATAAAAATCATAAAAATAATAAAACTCATGGAAATGTTTTATTTAAATAATTAAAAATTCATAAAAATCACAAAAATAATAAAACTCATGAAGATGTTCTAAATTGCTCCCTAATCACTTAGGAACAATTAGAATATTTTTCCTGATTTTCTAAATAAAGATGTTGAATTTTTAATCATTTAGGAACAATTAGAATATTTTTTCCTGATTTTCTAAATAAAGATATTGAATTTCAAAGCTTAAAAATAATTTTTTTTTAATGAGTTTTTTCGCTATAAAAAATTCCAATAAATAAAAAAAAATTAGAAAAATATAAAATTTATTCCTCTGCATTTTTTGACCTTGGGGAGATTTTTCAAAAATATAAAACTTAATTTTCACCACTTAAAATATTTTATTTTTATTAAATAACCCAGAACTTAAAATAATTCTAATAAATCACAGAGAATTCAAAAAATTATGAAATTTGACCAAAAGGCTCCTCTAGTTTAGGTCTACCTCCAGTAAAAATTTTTAAAGATTATAATTTACCTTGGTTAAGTTAGGAATTTTCTTTGAAAAAATCCTATTTTTGCATGAAAATAAATATATAAATTAAATTAAATTTTGAAAAATCACATTTCCTCCTCTAATGTCTCAATTGAACCATGAATGAGGTAGGATAAAAATTTCAAAGTCATTTGAATTGAATTTGATAAATTATGAAGTATTAGAACCTTAGGGGCAAATGTGTAATTTTGGAAATCTTGCCTAATTAACATTTAGGCTTAAGTCAAGGAGGGGAATGGGCAACCTCGGATCTTAATCAATTTATTTGATGCTTGAAACACAAAGGGGCTAATTGGTAGAAACCAATTGCACTTTCTTAATTAAGATTAATAAATTTCTAAATTATTAAAATTTGGAAGTTTATTAAAATTAAATGATCCTAGACTTAGGGGTATAACTTTTAAAGCCAATAATTAATCAATTTAATACCCCTATCTTGATTTTTAAATAGAATCCAAATCATGAATCATGACCACTTAAAGCTTAACTTTTTCAAAACTAATTAAGACACTCACCTAGGCCCTAAGGGCTTGGTGGTGACTTAGGCTAAATCAAAAATTGATTAAACAAAGATTAGAGAAATAAACAAAATCAAACATCCTTGAAGCACCACTAAGCCCAATTAAGATTAAAATTTGGCTAAGTGTTCAAATTACACTAACTTGCCCCTTTAAGGGTCTTCACCC
>JXCR01073500.1:24860-39125 GCA_002079205.1 Phalaenopsis hybrid cultivar
CAAATTTGAACCAATCCCCTTTCACACCTCTACGTCTGATCTCATCGAAAAGTCCTACCCTTTGAAATTCCTTGAAGATAATATTTCCTGATTTTTATCGAGAGTTTTCTTAAGTGACTTTGGTCATTTAAGATGTAATTAACTATAGGGGTTTGCCCTTATAGGAAGCATGTCTGAACCCAGCTTAATATAAACCCCATTTAATCCTTTATATTAAATAGGGGAACTTGTCGGCAAATATAAAGGTTTTTGCAGACCAAACAGATTCATATATTCCTTAGTTTATTTGATTGAGTCTCATCCTCAAGTCTTGTGTTTATCCTTTGGGATAGATACAGGATTTGAGGTACATCGATCTTTCATTTAAACTATGAAAAATATGGGGTCAATTTGATTTCATATTTTTATAAAACTAAATATATATGTAAATTAAAATGTTTTTTCCAAAGCGGGCGACGGGATTTCGATTCTGGTGACCGATAGCTTCTTACAGGCAACTCCCCACCCCCCAAAAATAGCGTCGACAAGGCATACTTGTCATCTTTTTGCTACTCCCACCGAAACGTTAGAACTTGCAACATATATATAAACTTATGAGAAATCTAAATAATTTTGAGAACAAAAAATAAGAAGACCAGTTGAAGTTGTATCTACCAAACCCTAGTTTATAACTTGGTGGGTCCTCAAAGCTTTAATGGATGATTTTATGGAACAAAGTATATCATTTCCAATTGTCCTTCAAAATATCCAAAGGTTATAAAAGTGTTCAGGGATCAGTCCCTAACAGCCTTTTAGAACCCTTTGAAACGTTTCGAGTTTATTTGAACCTATTATATTGTTTAATTAATCATTCCAAACTTTAAATTTAGTTTCAATGAATTAATACACTATATGCTCAGTGGATCTTGATATTTTAATTATCCTTATGAGTGAGGTAATCAAACAGTCACTTAATGTTTTACTTAAAAGTTATATGAGTAAATGCCCCGAGGGATAAACTCAGAAACATTAAGGATTTTAAACCCCAGATTAATGTCGGGCTTGTAGTGTTTTCAAAACTTTCATAATTAGTTATATTATATTTTCTAAACCTCTTTAAACAATCTTGTGGATTAAGCCTAGTTCACTACTAGGCCCATAACAATTTCATGGGTAAATTTATAATTATCAAAATGTCAATTTAAGTGAGATATATTCTTATTAAAGGGTCATGCTATCATCTAATCACCAATTAGAGGCTTCAAATGAGTGAATTATTATCTTTTTAACTTAAGCCCACTACCTTAGTATCATCCAATTAAATTGACCTCCAAGTTATAACAATTTATAAAATTACAGTTTTACCCTTATCATGAAAAGGCGACAAATTGGTTTCTACCTCTTAACCCATTATATTTCAAATATCCAAAAGAGTTCACTATGATCAAAATCACCCATCTACCCTTTTGGTTAATCCTAAAATTTAATTAAGGCATCAAAATATAAAATTACCATTTTGCCCCTAGGGCTCTCCACTTCATAACTCAAATAACTTTGAAATTTTTATGGTACCCTACTCATGGGTCAATTAAAGTATGAGAGGAGAAAATGTGATTTTTTAAATTTTAATTAATTTATAATTATTTTAACTCAAAAATATGATTTTTAATATTAATTTATTTAGTTAATCAAATTAAATTTTCTGTTCATGGGAAAATTTATTAGAGGTTCACCTAGATTAGAGGACCACTTGGACAAAATTTCACAATTTTTTAATTTATATTTTAATTATTATAATTATTATAATTATTTAATGGTTTTAGTGATTATTTAAATGGAAAATATGTTTTAAATACAAAAATTACTTTTTTATATTTTTTGTAAATCTTCCTAAGTCCAAAGAATGCAGAGAAACAAAATTTCCATTTTTACAATTTTTATTTTATTTATTGTAATTATTTTAATAGAAAATTAAGAAAAATACATTTTTTGCATTTAAAAATACATAACTAAATTAGAAAAATTAGTAAAAATATTTTAAAGGGTCCTAAATAATTAGAAAACAGTTAAAAACAATCTTGGGAACTTTTATATTTTTGAAAATCTTTTATTATTTTTAGTTTTTTTTAGTTCAAAAGCAGCTCAAAAATTAACTTATTATTTTAAAATAATTTTTATTATTCCTAGGTACCCGTAATCATAAGGAACTTAGAAAACCATTTTTCATAATTTTCCTAATTATAGTTAATTTATTATAATTATTTTAACGCAAAAATACCATTTTATTTAGAAAATAGACTTCAGTGATCAAACTAATTCCAATAAATTTCATTTTTTTACAGTCAGATATAATGATTATTATTTATAATGTGGGATAATTTAATTGATTTTATAGTATATTTTATTTATTTTAATATTTATGAGATTTTAAGACTAAATTAACAATAAAAATATAAGTAATGATTCAAACTTAGTTCATATTTTTCCTTGAGTCGTCTAACAATAGGGAACTTGCCAAAACAGATTCCATATTTTTTTATATATATTTTAATTTACATAATTATTTTAAAGAAAAGTAGGCACGTAGGCTTAAAAATTAGGGTTACATGTATAGAGATGCTTTCTGATTTTGGGAAAATTCACAAAATATTTCTACTGTGATGAGGAACAAACCCCTAAAGTTTCAAGCTATGGTGATCATTATTTGTCTTAATTAGAATTAAAACATTACAGAGTGTATTTAATTAATTAAAAATAAAACACAAATCAAATAATTTTAATTTTTATTCCACATTGTTCTCTTCTGTTCACTGAGTGTATTTTTATTTTATTTTTATGATTTTTATACACCAATTTATGAATTTTTTAAGCTATAGAATTTAAATAAATAAAAAATCCTTTAATTTCCTACTTATCCTAGTCAGATGCTAGAACAAAATGGGACTCTCCAAAGCTCTGTATGTCGCTCCACCATTTGACGCCACCTCCCAAGTCAACGTCTCATTAACCCACACCCTATGCAACATTCCATTATTCAGCTTCATCTCGACCGTCTACCAAATAAACGTGGAAACGGGAGAAATCTGTTCATCGTCCCCAAGTGAGCTAACTTGAAAACCGTCCAACTTAAAACCTTAAGATCTCACTCGATACTTTAAGAAATTACATGGGGTTTGTTCTTACACCTTCATCTGGTCCAGACAAACCTATTTATGTGGTCACATGCTCATGAAATTAAACTTTTCTTCATAAAAGCCCAAACCGAGCTCGATTTGAGAGGAAATGAGCTATACTTTTGTTTGAGAGAGGAATCCTCAATCAAATGCTTAGAGAAGCTTCAATGGAGCCTGGAAAACCTCCTGGAGGTGTTGGGTGCCTTTGGTGAATGCTCTAAGCAAGACTTCCTCCAACAAGTGGGGAGGTCTTGGTCTATGAATGGGTTAGAGTGCTCTAAAGTTGGAGCTTTCAATGAGGTTCTTCTCCTTTTAGTCTGGGGATGGTGAGCAGCAAGTCAATTAAATATTTCGTGGAGTTTCGAGCAAAGGCTAGAAAGTACCCTGGTTTTGAGCTCTGAAATTGAGCTCAAATAGTGGGGAAGAAGGCTGGAAGATGGTTGAAATGGGTTTAGAAGGCCTTGGAGAAGCTCTAGAAGAAGTTTGGCAGAGTTTCCTCTAAATTTAAATAGAGGAGCTCAAGGCTTCAAGAGGGTTGGCCATTGGGTGTAAAGGACAACTTAGGTGGAGGGAAGAGAAGGTCCAATGTCCAATGGGAGTGAGGCAAATCAAAGAGTTTTAAATTTAGGTTTTTGCCATGGGGTCCTCTCAGTTTTGGTGTTTTTTGGTGACTAGGCCGGCCGGCAAGGACAGGGGAGGTGGTGATCAAAAGAGCCATGGGAAGCTTAATGGTGATTTGCACTGAGGTTTGATGTTTGGTGGCAAAAATATCTTGGGTTTAGTCATTTTCAGAAGGAAAACCCCTAATTTGGGGGAACCTTGGTCCATGGCTATTGTAGGGTGGGCTAGGTTGATCTAGCTTAGTTCATAGGGTCCAAATAGTGGTTGTGGTAACCATCATTTGTTCAAATTGAATGGGTTTGGTCAAGTTTGGATTTGGGTTCAAATTTGGGCTTTTGGCTTGGACTTGGGTCTAAGTTGGGTTTGTGTCAAGACTTTGGACATGTGATTGATCAGTTTGATGTGGATAATTATCATGAGAAGTTTGGAAAAGGAATTGGGTGATTTTAAATTAATTTGGGGGTTCAATTTAGTGGAATTTGGCTCATGGTCAATTTTGGGGCATTTGGGCTAGACTTGGGTTTGGATTGGGCTAGGTTTGGATTTGGATCAATTGAAGGTTCAAAATGGTCCAAGAGGTTGTGATGAAGAGTTTTAGATATCAATTGAGTAGAAATCGTGGAGTTATAAAGTTTAATTTGGGAGATTTTGAATTTTGGGGAAAAATTGGCGGTTTTAAGATTGGGGTTGGAATTGAGCTTGAGATTAGGTTCAATTGGGCTTGGCTTTTGTCTCAATTGGGATTTAATATGATGAATTTTGATTTAGAATTAAAATTGGGTGAGATTGAAGTCAATTTTTGTGAAAATTGGGGGATAATTGGGGAATTTAAGCCTTTAGGGGCAATTTGGAGATTTTGGTCAAAAGAGATCAATTTAGTCAAATTGGGCTCAATGGAGTCGTTCAAATTGACTTTGGGGACATTTGGAGTGATTTTGGAGATTTTAGGAATTTTTTGGGTATTTTGGGGATTTTGGAAATTTTGGGGTATTTTGGGCAATTTGGGTAGTTTCAAAGAGTTTGAGATGATTTTTTGAACAAAATTGGGCAGTTTGGGTAATTTGTGAAAATTTAAGGTTTCAAATGCAATTTGGTAGTTTTGAGAAAGTTTGAGGGAAAAAGGCTAAAGTGGGTATTTGGGTAGTATTGAGGTTCGATAAGGTAGTAATCATAAAATTACCCATTTTTGAGGCATGGGAAAAAGGGAACTCACATTATGGATCCTCCATGTGCTGGTCTTAGCTGAAACCTAGCCCATGACTAATGGTTTAAGGGACCATCCACATGAGTTTCCAATAGAGTGAGGGATCAAGCTAGGCATGTTTGGTTAAGGGTTGAGATTATGAGTGCAGGTGCAAGTGTGTGTATGCAAGACTGATCAAGACTACACCACAGAGGGTTAACCATAAGGCCAAACAGTCCTATGGTGACTCCTCTTGAGCTCCCCCATATTGGCCCCACCTACAAAGTGCTAGATGTTAAAATCGACATGTGAAATTTCAAGATGAGCAAATAAGAATTTTAGAATTTCTAATGGTGAGAGTTCCTTTACTAGTCTTTTAGGAATAGTCAACAAGAGAGTCCTATGGCTAGATCCTAGACTTCTAAGGAAGAAACTGACCTGAACTAAAAGTGAGGTCAACATCCTTGGGATCGTTACATCACTTGAGGTGTTGCACAAACTTTGATATCATGTTGACGACAGACATGCACCTTTGCACAAACTTAGATGTATGTGTTTAGGCACCCTTACTTTACAAGCTTGCTAGAATAGGGTATGGGGTCGTTAGGATTTTTATTTGCCTTGGCTATTGTTCAATGGTTAGCACCTAGCCAGGTATTTTATTTGTTGCCTTTGTGTGTTTATTGGGTTTGAGACATACACAATAGTATATTAGAGGCAGTGTTCTTATAGAGAGCCATGTCCAATAGTGAGGAGCTATAATGATTTAAGCTAATGTATTTTTGCAGGTGCTTCCTAGCTCTCCTCCCAATAGGCATATTTCACTACATTGCAAGTAGATAAATCATGCTAACCTTTGCATTGTAGGTTAAGTCGTTTTTGGACTTTACATGTGTATTTTTTACGAGTTCTTAAGATCAATCTTGTATCAGAAGTAAGGTGTGACTAGGGTTTCAAGGTGCTTGATGTGCGGAACGATGTGATGATGACCAAGAGCAGTGTGCCTGCATCCTGTACCTAATTATGAATTACATTATTATATATAAATAAGAATAGGCATGTATATGTCGAGCCTGACTGCTTTTTTGGGGTTTTTTTTATATGTTGCTGACCAAGTAGCCTCAACCATTATTATTTGTTCACATGGCTTATTTACTTTGTGTTGCATGTTAAATTCTCACTTTGTTGGCTTGTGTTTTATCTGAGAGCTCTTTATATATAATATTTAAGCTCTATAGGATTAATAACATTTTTTATGCAAAAATCATAATAATAAAAGATTAGGATTAATCAAAATTAAAGATTAAAATATCATCGCTTTAAAATCATCACCTACTTTTCTACATGGCCTTTAGATTAGTTTTAAAATGGTTTTGAACACGACAATCTCCCAAGTCATATTTAATAAGGTCTTTATAATAGGTTTTGAATAGACAAATGCATCATTTCACTTGTTCCAAGGAGAAGTGCTCATGCTTCTCCAACCTGACCGACCAAGCATATCTTCTTACTTAGGAGTTCATCTTGAAAAGCTATGGTGTTGAGGCTCCCCGACCTAGACGGAATGTAACTCATTTGTGAGGTAGTTCACTTTTATAGCCAGATCCCTCCTTTCTCTTCATTCAAAAGGCATCCTCACCACTTTCTTGGCAGGTATAGGTCTCTCTTTTATGATCTCCACATTTATAGGGTCATAGGTATTATGCAATTTCTTTCCTTTAAACTTAGAGCTATTAGGATTTCTTGGATGATGCAATACATGAGTTGCTGATAAGGGATCTCAGGTAGGGCTGGGTCGACTTCCTTCATGATTTGGTAGAGTTAGGGTTTTAATAGCTTGACATGAAGGATCCATGGAGTCTCAAAGCAGCTATCTTTACCCAACTAGGATTTGCTTACCTTCTTATTAGTGAACCCATTTGAGCTCATTCGATCCATTGGTACTTCATTGATGTCATCTCACAGACCCAGTTTGCCAATAAGCTACCACCCAATTGGGATACAATGATTCACTCTCTGCCTTTATGGCTCATTATAGGCTTTGAAGCAAAGGAATATTCCAACTTAAGATGACAAAATTATTTCTTAGGCCTCATTTGTAGACCGACCACCACCCATTTGAGAAGTTGAGGGATTAACCCTTTGCCTTTTGGCTTGGTATAGGATTTAAAAGCACAGAGATGCTCCAACTTGAGATAGTCATGCTTTTTAATATACTAATTCACTAGTTATTGCAAGATTTAAGCATGATTCCTAATATTGAGGTTTTTTTTTTGGTATACCCAAATATGAAATTTACCAAAGATACACATTCCTTTGAAGTTGCTCTTAAAGCCAGAATAAAATATAATATTGGACCTCTAATTATATGGGTTACTAATGCAGGGGACTTTTTATGGATACACTTTTCAATGTGCTTTGATCCAATCTTATTTTGGACATTCATTTTTGACCTATCACACAAAGATACTTTATGTAAGTTCTCCATGTTCTTTTTCAACTTAATTTATTTGTTTAATATTGTCCTAATTCTTTCTTTCAAATCCCTCCTCTTCTCTGTATAATTGTAATGATTCAAGATAGAGCGTTATTTAGAAAAGACAATTATAATAAAATAGTTATATAAGCTGGTGACTCCGAGTTTTAAAAAGACCAAAACAATTATGTTGAGAGAGAAAATTACAAACACAATAGTTAATGGGTGAAACAATATCATATGCAACTTTTGCTCTATTTTTATATCAGTTCTTATAAAAGTTCTTGATGTTTATCTTAATGACGCTTTATGCATTGATGTTCTTTTTGTGTTCTCAATTTAGTGCAAATTATTTTTCCATTCATTCTACATGGAATTTTTCTCGCATGTATGGTCTCCCAGGCAACCATGGGTTTAATATATATATAATATTTTCTTCCATGTTTTTTTATTTAGTTTGGAGATTTATGATGAGATATATAACCTTAAGTGTTCTTTTGGATGACCATGTAATTACTTTGGATTTTGACAAGTATGAAATCGCCATCAAGGCAACCAAGATCCCCTTCTTCTTTAGTGATATGGTTGTTCAGGTTTTTTTGGATGACCTCTATGGTGATATGCCTTTATGACACATAGAAGCTCAATATTATATTGTTTAAAGGCAATCAAGATCTCTTTTTTTAATGGTCTACTATCTTCTTGTAGTGATTGATTAATCCCCAGTTTAACTTTTTTACTCTAAGACCTGACAACTTTATAAAACTTTAATTGTGTATTTTTATTATTCTTGTTACCTAATGTTACATCTAAATATTTGTGGTTTGGAGTTCAAGCTCTCTCGATGCTTGTAAAGTCTTGTACTGCTACTGTGGACAACAATATTCTCTGCATACTTCATGATAGAAGCATAGCTGTGGGAGAAAACTTTGTAGGTGTCGAAGGAATATATTAGTGGATGACTATGACTTCTTTTGGTGGGCACATTAGATTGATAATTCCACCTCATATATTTATCGTGCATGGAGAGTTTCTTAAGTGATGAGCTTATCTTATGAAATTGATCATCTTCTATTTAAATTCAATGTCATGGGAATGTTCATTATTGCTTTAATAGTTTTAATTTTATTTTGTCCTGTTGTATTACTCAATATTTAGTGAGATGTCTTATTTTAGCATGTAATATTCAAACTAGAATTTTGTTTTTATGTATAAAATGTGTAATATGAACTGATTTTGTTATAAACATCACAACAATATAGAGGCAAAAACTCTTTTAATCATAAACAACTAGAATAATATTGTTGTATAACTGCATAAAATAAACAAACACACAGCTTCCTCGTGGCAGTCGTAACAACTTCTTAATAGCTGCAGTTGCCCCAAACTAACCCTTAAATGCCAAAATAATATAAAAATACATGTTCATGAAAATATTTAAGCATTCATTAATAGAACAAAAAATTTGACTATTGTGGTTGATTCTCATATGTACAATACAGGGTATTATAATCTCCCTTCCTTACAAAAATGTCATTCCTGACATTCCAATGCTTGTAACTTAGTTAGTAAACCAATCTATGCATAAATATATCTCATCTAAGTCTTTATCTCTCTCTCTCTCTCTCTAGTTGATTCCTTTAGGTTGTTAACTAATCATCCCATGTTCTAAGGAATTCATATGAACTCAACCACAACACAATAACTCAAATAATGGGCATGAAAACATGAAAAAAATAAAATACAATTCTTAAAACTGCCCATCATATAATCAATCCTATGGCTCTATATTTAATCAATTCTTCCAAAAACTATTACTTTAAATCCAATTTAATTTTTCCATGTCCTGGTTTGATATAGCCCATATACAGTAATAGGTGATACCAAGTCGAGTATGCAACTCATATTTAGCCCCATTTCTATTTGGAGAGAATTTTCTTAACTTTTAATTTTCATTACATAGCGACATAAAGTCATCAATAATAGCATATAAAAAGAGCTAAATATTATCAACACATATTTTTCTTCATGTACATCAAAATTGTTTACATTTAAAATAATTACATACAATGATCATGATTTGCTAAACATTCCAATAAAATATAAACATATATCATGAACAAAAAATACATATATAAAAACATCTCTATCAATATGTTATATCAGTTAACTCCACTGGATCCTTATCCTTCTTTGAAAACATGTAATAACAATAAGAGTGTGCGAACAACTCAATAAGTTAAAAAAATATTCAATCAAAATCAATGCAAAAAAATAAAATAATATGCATAATTGCATTATAATCAAGTCATGTATGCTAAACAAGTTTGTAGGTTACTGCATATGTATTTATATACCGCAAAATATGTAGCCACGATATGGTAATAAATCATAATAATAACAGTATATATAATTCATATCATCAAGCACAGCTATCATCACACATATAATATACAAGTTAGATGATTTGCCTAATCATATATATTATTTTTTGTACAGATCATAGTAAAATAACTGCAATATTATATTATATCATGTGAGTAAAAATTGTTAACATAGTCACTCAAGTGGCATAATACATGTGTATCATCACTCCTAACATGTTGACATTCATTTCATGTCTTATCATATTCACCATTATTACCCTCAACCTGCATTATGTCGACACCACTAAATCATTTAGAGTAAAGCCCATTGGCCCACCCTCATGCTCAAGCTATCATATATCTGCCAATTTGAATCGTAATAGCCAGTCCTTCTTGCATACACACATATCACAATATCAAGTCTTTTCAAGCAATTATAATGCACTCAGNATAATAGTCAGTCCTTCTTGCATACACACATATCACAATATCAAGTCTTTTCAAGCAATTATAATGCACTCAGCCTCACGGTCTACATAAAGCATTCATGTATAAAAAATGGGGAAATTAATTATGAGAAATAATATGATCAAACTATATGCAACAAACAAATTAGAAAATAAATATTAAGCATGTATGTAATCATCATTACGCCAATATTATATATATATATATATATATANGCAGGAATGAGTTGGCTGGCGGCGCCAATCACAGATCGACACGTGGCTTAATCGACCCGTACGAGGTTGACATGGATAAGTAGGAAAATAAAGGTTTTTTCTTATTTATTTAGTCCCCAAAAATTCAAAAATACATAACTTTGTGTAGAAAAATCACAAAAATAAAATAAAAATACCCTCTTGCTGAAAATACATAACTTTGTGTAGAAAAATCACAAAAATAAAATAAAAATACCCTCTTGCTCAGCTTCTATTTATTTAAATACCCCCAAACTTATAAAATCCATAAATTTGTGTAGAAAAATCACAAAAATAAAATAAAAATACCCTCTTGCTCAGTGAAGAGAGGAGAATAATGTGAAATAAATTTCAAGTCCATTTGATGCAAAAAATATTTTTAATTAATTAAATACTATTTGGAATCATTTGATTCTCCATGCATATTAACACATCGCCTTGACTTGAAATTTCGTAATGTTGTAGCCTCTATCATGGGAAATAGTCTTTGATTTTTTCAAAGTCAGATAAGGTTCCTATAAAGAGATCCATATTTTTCAAATTTTTTCACATCGTTTCCTTAAAATAATCATGGAAATTATCATATTGATTAGAAAATTCTAAGAAAATTTTGGAAGGTCCAAACTAGAGAAGCTTTTGGAAATAATTTCATGGGTCAAGTGATTTAAAATGCACTTCAATTTTACAAACACTAAATCACTAAGATAAATAATTATAAAAAATTTAAATATTTAAATGACTTGATTTTTGATCTCCACTGTGATTTATGATCCAGAGAACAAAAATTTAAATATTTAAATGACTTGATTTTTGATCTTCATTGTGATTTATGATCCAGAGAACTCATCATTCACAAACATTTAAATGACTTGCTTTTTAATCTCCACTGTGATTTATGATCCAGAGAACTCATCATAAAAGTTTCAAAATATTTTGATTCATTTAGTAACTTAGGTTGATTTCTAAAGATAAATACCACTTTAGACATTTAAATGATTTTTAAAAACCAAAATATAACTCAAAAAATTATGCAACTTAGTTTTTTGAGTTCTTTGTGATCAAGGATATTTAATAAAAATAAAATTATATTTAAAATAAAAACTTGTTTTTTAGCCTATTTTAAATATTTAAAATAATTAAAAATTCATAAAAATCACAAAAATAATAAAACTCATGTTTGTTTTATTTAAATAATTAAAAATTCATAAAAATCACAAAAATAATAAAACTCATGAAGATGTTCTAAATTGCTCCCTAATCACTTAGGAACAATTAGAATATTTTTCCTGATTTTCTAAATAAAGATGTTGAATTTTTAATCACTTAGGAACAATTAGAATATTTTTTCTGGTTTTCTAAATAAAGATATTGAATTTTAAAGCTTAAAAAGGAACAATTAGAATATTTTCCTGATTTTCTAAATAAAGATATTTAATTTCAAAGCTATAATTTTTAAAAGGCTAAAATCACTAAAATAATTTCAATAAATCAAAGAAAAATATGAAAAATATAAAATTTGCTCCTTTGATCAGTAAATCAAATAAAAATCTAAAAAAATATAAAATTTTCTCCTATATGTTTCTGACCTTAGGGAGATTTTTCAAAAATACAAAACTTAATTTTCACCACCTAAAATATTTTTTTTTATTAAATAGCCCGGAACTTAAAATAATTATAATAAATCACAGAGAATTCAAAAAATTATGAAATTTGATCAAAATGCTTCTCTAGTTTAGATCTATCTCTAGCAAAAATTCCAAGAAGTTATAATTTATTTTAATTAAGTTAGGAATTTTCTTTGGAAAATCCTATTTTTGCATGAAAATAATTATACAAATTAAATTAAATTTTAAAAAATTACATTTTCACCTCTGATGTCTCAATTAACCCATGAATGAGGTAAAATAAAAATTTCAAAGTCATTTGAATTGAACTTGACAAATTATGAAGTGTTAGAGCCTTAGGGGCAAATGTGTAATTTTAGAAATCTTGCCTTAATTAACATTTAGGCCTAATTCAAAGAGGGGAATGGGTAATCTCTGATCTTAATCAATTTATTTGATGGTTGAAACACAAGGGGTTTAATTGGTAGTAACCAATCTCACTTTCTTAATTAAGATTAATAAATTTCTAAATTATTAAAATTTAGAAGTTTATTAAATGCTCAATTAAGATTAAAAATTTCTAAATTATTAAAATTTGGAAGTTTATTAAAATTAAATGATCGGATTAAGATTAATAAATTTCTAAATTATTAAAATTTGGAAGTTTATTAAAATTAAATGATCCTGTCAATTGATAGAAACCAATTGCACTTTCTTAATTAAGATCAATAAATTTCTAAATTATTAAAATTTGGAAGTTTATTAAAATTAAATGATCCTGGACTTAAGGATTGTAATTTTCTAAATTATTAAAATTTGGAAGTTTATTAAAATTAAATGATCCTGGACTTAGGGGTATACTTTTGAAGTTAATAATTAATCAATTTAATACCCCTATCTTGATTTTCAAATAAAATCCAAATACTTTTGAAGTTATTAAAATTTGGAAGTTTATTAAAATTAAATGATCTTGGACTTAGGGGTATAACTTTTGAAGTCCATTAATTAATTAATTTAATACCCTTATTTTGATTTTCAAATAGAATTCAAACATGAATCATGACCACTTAAGGTTTCGCCCTTTTCAAAACCAAACTAAGACACACCTAGGCCTTAAGGGCTTAGTGGTGACTTAAGCCAAATCAAAATTGACTAAATGAGGATTAGAGAAATAAAAATAATTAAATCAAAACACCACTAAGCCCAATTAGGTTTAAAAATTTGGCTAAGCATTCAAATTACACTAACTTTCCTCTTTAAGGGTCTTCACCCACATATTTTTTAAATTGAATCACAAGTGATAATTACCCTATCCTTAGAGATAATTGAGACATCAGTGCTCACTGAGTAGTAAGGGTATTTCCAGGATGAACCATTAAACAACATAATAAGTTTAAATGGACTCGAGACTTTTCACTAGTTGGTGAGAGGGAGGCATGGACCTACTTCCCCNGAACTTCAACTAAACTAAGATGTCTCTATCGGATAATCGGGAATCCTTCGGAGGAGGTAACCTACGATTGCTAATGAGGCTTCCCACGGTTTAAATGAAATTATAGAACTCATTAAGTTGGGTTTAGTAAGTTCATTTGGACAAAGTGAATCCAATACAAAATAGTGATGTCGGAACGAGGGAACCGCAGGATCCTAACAGGTGTCGCTTTATTCAACTTTAATTTGCCCTCATAAAATTTAAAGAACTTCAACCATAAGGCTACCTGATTTGATATTATAACTTGACACACTAAATAACTCAACCTTGCCGCGGTGAGGAGCTTGAAGCTAGCATGGTGGGCAGCACGGCCATCTTCAACAGCAAAACCTGTCTTCTCCAGCTAAATCAATCTTCCTTCCTTAGATTTAAACAAAAAAGCCATAGGACTTCGAGGTTGCTTGCTTATGCAATGTAAATCGTCACCTTATCTTTAAGCCTTTGCATAGCCCTGCTATACAATATAAGTCCTAACTCGTCTTAGGATTCGGAGGTTGTCGTTTGTCACGACCTAAATCCTCACATTTTCCAGGCTATTTGTGTGATCATTTCACACAAATGTAAGCCCTAACTAATAAAATCGGCAGGATGAAATACCTAAATATTTCTCCTCAAAACTGAAGCCAAACATTAGGATAGCTTGGGAAGTCACCGAGGTTCTCCTCTGGAT